>JAWPHD010010137.1:0-96735 GCA_037043455.1 Cyrtodaria siliqua | reverse complement strand
AGACGTCGCTGGTAAGGGATTATATTAATTGCTTTAATTGGTCACAGCGGAAGACCCGCGGGGAGCATTTTTGCCTCCTGTTACGATATCCCCCAAGGCAAATTTCCCGCCTAGCCGTCCTTGTTTACAAATTAGACTAGAAGGAATACACACACCTTATCCAATGAGATTGCATGTAGCTAAAAAGTTGACCAATCATAGCTTCCGTTACAGTCAGACTAAAGCGTTTTAAAAATATGGTTGGCATTCGATTGAAAACGTGATCAAAACAACAAGTTAAAGATATTAATTTACCTGAGGTGATTAAATAATACCACCGAATAATAATTAGAGTCAGGGCCCCATTTCCCTCCCCTAAATGTATATATTTTCCCCCTTTTCCTGTGAAAAATTCCCCTCTTAATTTTTTTTTTTTATTAGGATTTTTTTAACTCTAATACAGGAAAACAGCATACTTTTTGCAATTTGGAATGGTAAATTCTTGGTACCACTTAAATAATAAATAAAAAACACACTAATTTGTATTTCTTAGAAATTCCCCTTTGATATGAAAACAACGCAAAATTCCCCTTCTTGAGGGCCTTGGCCCCAGTCCCCTAAAAGCTGACTAGTGTCCTGAGAGTTGCGTTATCTTAACATGTCGCCAGTTGTCAATCATTTATCCATTTCAACCAATCAAACCAGAACGATACATTCGACGAACAACAGCACGTGTATAAAGCACGTGCAACTATGTTATATAAAGTCAGTGTTTTATCTACCCCTGCGTCATGCGTCAAATACGTAGTATTTTCCGATTTGACGCACAAATATTGTTGCCGAAACGTACATTGACGCAGCAGAAAAAGGAGCCATAAAATAAACGTAGTCATAAGTTGAATTGTATGCAATGTCCAGTCAAATGAGTTGTTCTGAGATGTTGTCAGCTTTTTACGCAAAATGTCAAAAAAGCAAAACAAACAAAATAACACAAACAAAATTATAGTTTGGACCGCGTTTGCCTCCAATCTTCACTGATGACAACAATAATGTCAAGTCCCTATCAGCAAAGGACGAGATAACGGTAACCCCCAAAATAAAACGTAATTTCGTCCCACAATGGTTGAGAACGTACAGCTGGCTACGTTTTGAAAAAGAATGCGATGAATTTGGAGGATTTATGTTTTGCCATGTGTGCACAGAGAGGCCAAACTGAAAAACTCGTGTTTTTTTGTATGAAAATAAAATAAGGCTTAGTAAGTCCAGTGTTTTATCTTCAATTGGCTACATAAGGTATTTTGTGTAATTAAAACAATAAAAAATGAATATAATATTTTTTTAAAAAATGTTGAGAATTGATCACCAATTTCAATGTGACGCATATATGTTTGAATTTTGACGCATTGTTTTTTGCCTGGGTGTGTCAAATGACTTGCATGTAGCCAATTGTAGATAAAACACTGAAAGTATTGTCAATATACTCCGACTTCAACAATAGGGCGGAGATATCTTAGTACTGGCGAAATGTCAATTGTTTGATAAGACCAAAAAAAAACAACCTGTGTTTCCGGTGGCCCAACCGACCCTATTTTTAAGGGGCCGACCCTAAAACTTTTTATGATTTATTTTTATTTTTATTTGTTCTGAACAATGAGTTATCACAATATATCGATATAAACTGACATCACAGAGAAACTTTCAGCTGTATCATCAACTTGTATGGGGTTTATGAGATAAAGACATGTAGAACCTCACAATATCTTGCTCAAAAAAAAAAAGCCTACTTTTTTTTTAGAGCATGCAATAGGAAACACACCTAATTTTTTTTTTGGCCTAAGATGGACTTTTTTTTCATTCAAAACAAATTAATGGATGAAAACAGCTTGTAATTGAATATTTTTACTGAATTTTCGGCGATATTTTCCGTCCCGAACAGAGCCCACGATATAGGATAGCCCCAAGCCCGGGACCTGTCAAAATCTGGTTGGGGCTTGTCCCTTTTTGCAATATTTTACTATATTATTAATTCAGGGCCTGTCAATATTAATTCAGGGCATGCCTGTCAAAAATATTTTCCGTCAGCACTGCGGAAAAGAGCGGTGTCATAGTAGTTCGGATAGGTACATTATTTTGGATGTATGAAAAACTTTTTATTTTATATAATTGAATTAGTTTAACATCACCTTCGAAGAAGGAGGGAGCATATTCCTTTACAAATGTCAGTCTGTCCGTCGGTCCATCCGGAAATCTTGTCTTCGCGATAACTCAAAAACAACTGGCATTACAAACTCCAAACTTGGCAGGAATGTTTGTGTCAAGATCTAGTTGTGCACCTCCCCTTTTGGGTAGATTCGCTTAAGAAATGTGGTTGCTACGGTAACAAAACTTGTAAACATATACTAAAAATTGCTTAGCACGATAACTCAAGAACAGCTGACACTACAAACTCAAAACTTGGCAGAAATGTTTGTGTCATGGCCTAGTTATGCACCTCCCATTTTGGGTAGATTCGCTTAAGAAATGTGGTAACAAAACTTGTAAAATATTAATAAAAATTACTATAAATTGCTTGTCTTCGCGATAACTCAAGAACAGCTACAAACTTGGAGGAATGTTTGTGTCATTATCTAGTTGTGCACCTCCCCTTTTGTGTGGATTCGCTTAAGAAATGTGGTTGCTACGGTAACAAAACTTGTCAAAAGTTACTAAAAATTTCTTGTCTTTTGGATAACTCAAGAACAGTAACTGTTGTGACTACAAACTTAAAACTTGGCAGAAATGTTTGTGTCATGGCCTAGTTGTGCACCGCTCCCTTTTTGTAGATTCACATAAGAAATGTGGTTGCCATGGTAACAAAACGTGTAAAGTATAAATCATTATAAAAATGTCTTCACAACATGGTATTTATGAAGAAGTTCATATAAAACATGTCTTCAAATATTAATTTTCATAACCAATGAAACAACATCGATGTGTATGTGTTTATTATTATATTTTTTTTAAATAACAACCTTCATCACTACAAATTAAACTGCAAGGGATGTTGTCAATTGCTTGTGCAACTATAATGTTGAAGGGGGCATATATAGAGGATCTGACACGAGTTGTCATTTCATACAAAATTTTATTAAACGAGTTCAGGAATGTGTTATTAAGCGAGCCTTCAGCGAGCTTAATAACAAATTCCTGGACGAGTTTAATAAAATTTTGTAGGAATTGACGAGTGTCAGATCCTTTTTATCACATGGCTCAAAAACGACAAGAAACTACACATTATTGCTTGTGGTGAATCTACATACGGCGGACTGTTACCCTCACAACAGCGCCGATTCAGTGCTATATCCACAGACTAAACGGGTGTTCCGGGACATTGACTAGACGAACGTACTGACACTGCACTTGATTCGGTCGCCTTGTATTACACATGGTTAATATTATAGGTTATTGAATTTGTATGACTAAATATTACTTGGAACGAGTTGTTTTGGCAAAGGACGACGAGCTTGCAAGTCGTCCTGCCGACTCCTGCGTCAAAACAACGAGTTCCAAGTAATATTTAGCCATACAAATTCGATGACCTTTTTATTGTATACTTTCATATTGTTTTCGATCAATATTAATTGTATGACTATTGCTTTTCATTGTATTTGTGTTATTTCTATAGCTTTTGATGGAATTCCTATCTTGCCATTCAGTTTTATTTTGTGTGGATGATTATTTTGCGCGAAAACGACGTCGACGTCGGATGACGTCATTAAAAACATCAAGCGATTTTCTGAAGTTTGTTTACCATTAACGTTAAAAACAGTGGGTGAGTGACAATTTGAATTATTTTATCAATTTTTGCCATAAAAGGTTGAAAAAAAACTCGTATTTTTTTGTTGACACAATAGTGAGGATTCCGTTATTTTTATTTGAAAATAGTTCCTTATTTCTATTTTGCGGCTCTTAGCAAGCACGAGCAAATGTTCCTGTGCAATATCAATGTGTGCAATATCGTAGAATATTGCACGCTTAGCTCAATGCAAACTAATGGGACAATATGAAAGTATACAATAAAAGGAAATACGTTATGGGTATATTATACGGAATACACGCAGTTCCATGTGATAAATATATGTTTTAAAGACATCTCTTGTTTTCTTAAAATTAAATATTTTAATTTGTCTTTTTTTTTCCACTAAGTATTTTCATAACATACATGTAATAAACTAACTTAAATATATATTTGTTATCAGCTCCAAAACAGATCAAAACTTCTTTTACGCCGAGCGCTTTCCGCGTGGCTGATTGCCACTCCGAGTAGGTTTATCAGGCCTAAAAAAAACACGTGTGTTTCTGGTTTCACCCTGTCAAAAAGTAAGGGTAGGTACATGTAGGTAGGGGAAAAAATATTTTTTAGATATTTTTTTTATATATATTGTTCCATTTTTGTACTAAGGCAACTTTTTGATAACCTTTGCAATCCAGATTAGATGCTTAACAACTCTGGCTAATAAAATTATCATTTGAATAAAAAAAAAAAAAATTGTTTTATTATTTTTGTTTTATTTTTCCGCTAAAAATATTTAGGGTCGGCGGTGATAAAGTAGGGTCGGTCGGGAAACCGGAAACACATGTTTTTAGCTCTACTGGCCAAGGGCCAGCAGAGCTTATGGGATGCTGTGTTGTCCGTCGTCCGTCGTCTGTCGCAGGGCAGGAAAAATCCACTCGTCCGCTCGTCATGACGAGTGACACCTCGTGCAGGACGAGTAAGTTTTCCTGTCTGGTCGTCCTGTCGGACAAGTGAAAAAATTGATGAGCTAATTATTTTTTTCTAGCTTAAATCGCGTGTCTAGCTAGAAATACGATATTTGCGCTGTTAAAATCAAAACCGGATGTTTACTTATTGGTAAGCAAGCAGACTTGCTTCTAAAAATAGAATGAATTCAAGAACGACAACTCCTACGAAATTTCGTTCTTCGTCCACAATTAGATTCGTACTACTGTATATCGTACTCAGTTTGTTTCATACAATCGGTTATTTTTCAGAGGGGAAGTTATTAGCCAGCCATCCGTGCAGCCGTCGTTTTACGGCCGTTTTTGAAAAATCGCGCCCAATATTTGGTGGAGTGGGTGGGGTAAATATTTTTTTTTTTTTTTTTTTTTTTTTTTTAAACTTACTTTCTCAATATTGTTATGTTTTTTAAAGTACGAAAATATAACAACAAACTTTAAAGTGACACTGTCTGTAAGTATTAAAGCAGTGTCTTGAGCATAACCAAATAACAGCGAAATAAACATTGAAAACATGAGGATAAACCCAAATAATTCTGACATTTATGACCAGCTGTTTGTGGCAAGCACAAAGTGTTTGAAAAAATAAAGAAATAGTGAATTTGACTATTTATTTAGAAGTTTTGTTGTGAATCAGTAAATACTAACCACATTAAAATACAGTGTTGGTTTTAGTTAATAAACACATCATAACTTGTTTTTTGTAGGACGAGTAGATTTTTTGAAGGACGAGTAAGATTTCCAATCCACTAGTCCTACAGGACGAGTAGGCTATTCAAAATTTTTCCTGCCCTGTGTCGTCTGTCGTCTGTCGTCCGTTAACTTTTCTTCAAACGACTTCTTCTCAGAAACCGCTTGGCTAATTTTGACCAAACTTCACGTGGATGATCCTTAGTTGAATGCTTTTTAGATTTGTTAAAATTAGGTCAATGCTACATCCAAGATGGCTGCCATTACCATATATGGTCGAAACCTTAAAAAATCTTCTTCTCCAGAACCGCTGGACAGATTTCAACAGTTTTTCTTTTAAAATGATCGCCAACGCCTAGACTATCAACTTTGTTCAAATAAAGTCCCCGGGGTAAAAAATGGCCGTGCCCCGGGGGTCCAAAATTTGTATATTGAGGTTTTGCATGTTTTTCATATAGACATATAGGAAAAAACTTTAAAAAATCTTCTTCTCTGAAACCACAAGGCACAGAGCTCTCATGTATTACATGTAGCATCAGCTTATGGTCCTCTTCTAAGTTTGTTCAAAAGGTGACCCTGGGGTCAAATTTGTCCCCGCCCCGGGGGTCACAGTTTTACATAGACTTATATAGGATTTTTTTTTTAAAAATCTTCTTCTCGGAAACTACAAGAGCCAGAGGTTTGATATTTTGCATTTACTATAAGCTTATAGTCCTTTACCAATTTTGTTCAAATAGTGACCCTCGGGTCACTTTTGGCCCCGCCCCAAGGGTCACATGTTTTACATAGACATGTATAGGGAAAAACTTAAAAAATCTTCTTCTCTGAAACTGCAAGAGCCAGAGGTTTAATATTTTGCATTTGCTATAAGCTTGTGGTCCTCTATCAAGTTTGTTCAAATGGTGACCCAGGGGTCACATTTGGCCCCACCCCGGGGGTCACAGTTTTACATAGGCTTGTATAGGGAAAAACTGAAAAAAATCTTCTTCTCTGGAACCACATGGCACAGAGCTCTCATGTAATACATGTAGCATCAGCTTATGGTCCTCTACTAAGTTTGTTCAAATGGTGACCCGGGGGTCAAATTTGTCCCCGCCCCGAGGGTCACAGTTTTACATAGACTTATATAGGATTTTTTTTTTAAAAATCTTCTTCTCGCCAACTACAAGAGTCAGAGGTTTGATATGTTACATTTATTATAAGCTTATGGTCCTTTACCAAGTTTGTTCAAATAGTGACAATAGTGACCCTGGGGTCATATTTGGTCCCGCCCCAAGGGTCACATGTTTTACATAGACATGTATAGGGAAAAACTTAAAAAATCTTCTCTGAAACTGCAAGAGCCAGAGGTTTAATATTTTGGTGTTGCTATAAGCTTATGGTCCTTTACCTATTTTGTTCAAATGGGGTCCCTGGGGTCACATCTGGCCCTGCCCCGGGGATTCACAGTTTTACATAAATGCTTGTAGAGGGAAAAACTGAAGAAAAAAAATCTTCTCTGGAACTGCAAGAGCCAGAGGTTTAATATTTTGCATTTGCTAAAAGCTTATGGTCCTTTACCAAGTTTGTTCAAATGGTGATCCTGGGGTCACATTTGGCCCCGCCCCAAGGGTCACATGTTTTACATAGACATGTATAGGGAAAAACTTAAAAAATCTTCTTCTCTGAAACTGCAAGAGCCAGAGGTTTAATATTTTGCTGGTGCTATAAGCTTATGGTCCTTTACCAATTTTGTTCAAATGGGGACCCTGGGGTCACATCTGGCCCCGCCCCGGGGGTCACAGTTTTACATAAATGCTTGTATAGGGAAAAACTGAAAAAAATCTTCTTCTCTGGAACTGCAAGAGCCAGAGGTTTAATATTTTGCATTTGCTGTAAGTTTATGGTCCTTTACCAAGTTTGTTCAAATGGTAACCCTCGGGTCACATGTTTTACATAGACATGTATAGAGATTATTTTTTTTTGAATTATTTTTTTTTTTTTTGAATTTTTTTGATTTTTTTTTTTTAAATATTTTTTTTTGAATTTTTTTTTGCAATTTTTTGAATTCCTTTTTTTCTTTTTTGCAATTTTTTTTTTTTTTTAGCTCTATGTTCGACCAGTCGGACCAGTAACAGAGGTGTTCTTGATTTAGTTAAACATGCTATATGTTGCCTCGTTGATACGGTTGGGCCTTCATTTTTCATCTGATCTTTACCAAACTTTACCAGATTCTTTAGTTATGGCCTTTGATTTAGTTAAAAAGCTGTTTTTTGCCCGAAACTTTCAAAAAAACGTAAATGGCAGTCACTCACTTCATTGATGTTATAAGAGCCATGTTAGCCAGTAGAGCGTCCACAGGCCCTCTTGGGCCTCTTGTTTTATTAGGCCTCATCAAAACTATGTTAAATTATTGATGAATGTATGTTGTTATTAACTTTTAATATATTAATCTAAACAGTACTTTGTTTAGCATTTACTGTAGACTTTTACTTCATCAGATGCACTTGGTAAAATTTAATAAAGTTTTACAGATATCCAAAAAATAAATAGAAGGTTTGTCCCAATCCAAATTCATTTAATTGGCAATCATTTATAAGGCTGCTTTTGAACCTAAACCAAAAAAATAGCCAACATGAGCCTAAACCAAAGAAATAGCCAACATGAGGTAGAATAAACCCATGATGGGAACCCGACAGTTTTAATGTTCATTTGCAGTAACCATCTTCATCTCCATTATAGGCACATTTTGCTCATAGTCATACCCATTCCAAAACCAATATTACCTATCGTATAATCCTTAATAAACACCCCCAGATGCGTAACATTTTTGAAAAGGGGGTGCATTTATTTGAGACCAAAAATACGTAATTTATCTTTTAAATCAGACACTATTTAATGATTTTCTTATAAGAAAACCAAAGTCTGCATGTCAATCAGTCAGTTAGTGCATTAGATTTTAAGTTTTCTAGTGATTTTGTCAGGGGTTCCACTAATTTTCAAATCAAGGAAGTTCAAACTTCCTTCATGTCAATTTTGGAAGTTCAAGGGAAAATTTAAGGAAGTTCACACTTAACGCGACATCACCGTTCGAATTAGTGTTTGTGTTAATAAAATATAAATAACTATGCATAGTTCATGTTCTTTAAATGTGTTTTTAAAACATTTAAAGTACATAATTTATGGATATTTTTTAAATTTATTAAATTATTTATTAAATTATTCATTAAATTAAAATATATTAAATAGCTTAATGTTTGTATTAAGTTTACTTTAAGTTTATTGAATTTATCATCATCATGATTCATCAATCATCATCATCATCATCAACAACAAAAATCATGGCCCTTTGAAATGTTGGCAACTTGCAGCTTGACACACTTTGCAGAACATACGCTTAGAGTCAGAATTGAAGTCGAGCCAATCAAACTGACGGAGCATGGCTTCTTGGAACACTTTTGGTCTACTACTATTATCCACCTTAGGTTTTTTAGCTGGCAGCTGTATTTCACAGGAACTTACAGTGTGCGCGGGCGCAGCATCATTTTTACGTTTTTGAGTGACACCGAAATGCAATAGAGAACGTTGCGACATTTTGACGCTTATGACGGTCTAAACTAAAGCAGACAATATTTAACCCTTTCTTAAATTTACTCATATTTTTACTCATTTTCATAAATAAAAGATGTTCTATTATGCTTTAAAATTGCTTCTCGTCGTATACAAACAATCATATAAATCGGCAGCTAAGATTTTATTCAAAACAATTACTCGATCGTCAAACTGTTGCATCTTCATAATCAGCTAATGTCTCGTAATCCGTTTGCCATTTCTACCTTTCATAATTAGTCAATCAGTCACAACGTCAAAGTAAAAAATCGCGCTGAATGCAAACAATCGCAAACAATCATTATAAATCGGCAGCGTAATATTTTATTTAAAACAATTACACGTTCGGATAAGGTATCTGTAATAAACAAACGGGTGCATAAAACGAACCTGCCTTTCATAATTAGTCAATCGGTCACTAACGTCAATGTAAAAATTCGCGCTGAATGCAAACAATCGCAAACATTCATTATAAATCGGCAGCGTATTCCGTAATATTTTATTTAAAATAATTAGGTGCATAAAACAAACCTGCCAATCATAATTATTCAATCAGTCATCAATTAAACGTAATCCACTTTAATCCCATTAATTAATTGCCACACTTCTTTGAACCCAGAAGCGATGTTTGTTTACATAATACTTGACACAATACACAATTCAATTTACACACGTGGCTAACCCCATAATAAAACTGGATCCAACCGGTTTCACCTGTCGAACGCTGTCACAGTAACACAGTGGGTGTTAATTTAATCGCTTTACAACTTGGCTGTGCAGCGTTTGGATGTAATTGGACCCGATGGGCGGAGCTATATCGGTGATTTAAGCAATTTGACACTGACAGCTGTACGCCCGCGGTATAGAAAGTCGGCGTACATTGATGTTTTTGGAAGTTCAGTGTACGTCTTTGATCTCAATTTTCGGCGTACAACTCAAATTTCCGGACGTAATATACGGCCGTACGGCCATTAACGGAACCCCTGATTTTGTGAATGAAACAGATTCACTTGCATCTGTTGGTAAGTTTAAAAAAAAAAAACTGAAAAAAAAATGATGGGGGTGTTGGGAGTCATTTATTAGGGGAGGGGCATTTATTAGGGATTATACGGTATTAAATTGTTAAATGGTTGTAAAACACCCTTCATTCATCGATTCATTTATTGATTAACTCCTTCTTTTGATTGATGGATTCATTCATTCGTTCCTTGAATCAATCCATCAATCTGTCTTTTTGTCATTTCTTGATGTAAAATCTGCAGAACTTTAGGGTTTCTATATAATGCAGCGTCTGTGTGACATTGTCTCCTGGACACTTTTACCCTTGATTTGTATTAAATCTATAAACCCTAACTGCTACACAACTGTCTCAAAACAAACATATATTTTAAGATAAGACAGCCTGAAACGGTTGTCTGATTTTCAACGTTTTGATGTTAAGTGCTCTTCACTATTGATTATGATTTAGTGATAAATGAAATTTTCTTGGCTAGTTAAGCTCCAAGCACACAGATTGTAAATCATTTGAGATGGGAAATAGACCTAAAATGAAGTTATATACTATCTTGCCTGTTTGTCTTTACATATCGATCACGTTTTTCAGGTTTTCATCGGATGTGCGGATCATATCTTGACATAATGTTGATTTTTTGCAAGATAGATTCACGACAAATGAACTTAAATCAAACTGGAGGTAAACAGTTGAAATTGGAGGGAAAAAAAATCAGTTATGATCAGTACAGAACTCATTCTTCTTATCGATAGATAAGATTTCTTGTTAAAATTGAGACGAAGTATGTGAGAAAACACTTTACTGATTACAAAGTAATATGAGTTTGTATGTGTAATGCTAAGGCTTATACCGGTAATCTTAAAGTACCCCCATCACATTACCCAAACTTATAAGGTAGACCCCATGGTGTTGTTGCTATCCAATTGTAATTGACCTAATATGAATTTCCAGGGTTCAGCCAAATAAAAAAAAAGGGAAAGTTAAGCTCAGTTTATTTGGTATAAAAGGAATCAAATTAAATATTATATCATAAAGTACCCAGTTCATGACCTTTCCAAAATTGTGTTATTTTATCCGGAAACTCAAATATGGTTTTTAGCTCTACTGATCTCTGCTCTACTGATCAGAGATCAGCAGAGCTTATGCCGTAGTGCGGCGTCCGGCGTCTGTCTGTCCGTAAACTTTTATTTGTAGCGACAACTCCTCTGAAACTACTGGATGGATATTCATGAAACTTTATAGAAATGTTGCCCATAAAGTCTAGTTGATCCTAGCAAAAATTCATGTTGATGTGAAATCCAAGATGGCCGCCAAAGCTAAAAATAGAGTTTTAAAATACAAGTTTGTAGCGACTACTTCTTGAAAACTATAAGTGATATTGATATGGGACTTTTTCTGAAAATGATCAGCATGACATGATGTTGATCCTTGTCAAAAATCGTTTTGATTCAACGTTAAACATGGCTGCCAGCGGCCATCTTTGTTTACATAGAGTTATATAGTAAAAACTTGTAGTGACTACTCCTCTGAAACTACTTGACGGATTGTCATGAAACTTTACAGGAATGTTGCTCTTGATGTCTAATTGATCCTAGCAAAATTTCAGATCTGCCAGAAATTCAAGATGGCCGTCACAGCTAAAAATAGATTTTTAAAAAATAAGTTTGTAGCGACTACTTCTTGAAAACTATAAGTGATAGTAATATGGGATTTTTTCTAAAATGATCAGCATGACATGATCCTAGCAAAATTTCAGGTCGGCCGGAAATTCAAGATGGCCGCCACGGTTAAAAATAGATTTTCAAAAAACAAGTCTGTAGCGACTACTTCCTGAAATCAAAATCAATCAGTAGAGCTTCAAGGTCTTTGACCTCTTGTTTAGACATGGCAAGAGACTGACACTGGAATATGCGTCTCATGGCTTTTGCCTGTCACATGGTGTAGGTACAAACACCTTATACTGTTAACAATTCGGTTCAGGCAGCTTGGATAATGACAATTTACATGTATGTTCCACAAAGTTGTTCTGAAGAGGAAAAGTGATATACCATGTTTGCACCTACATGGAAAACCCATTCATGCCAATTTCGGATATAAACCATTGCATAAACTTATGCATTATTCATTCAAATCTTTTTATTGTGCTATTGAAGTTAAATTCTTATCTCTTAGGTTGACATATTTTCATACTGAAATGACACATTTATGAAATGTGAACATTTTTAAAGAATAATTTAAAGAGCTATAAATCATTGTTAAAACGTAAAGCAAGCAATTGCAGTTATATTGGGTTCGTTCAGGGTTCTCCCATCGGCAACCAATGGCCACCGATGGTAACATTTGGTACCAACGAGGCCATCGATACTTTTTAGCGCGATTTTTCATAAAATTTGGAATTTTAGCGCACTTTTTAATAAAAGTCGGAAAAATATAAAGTAAAGCATTCCTTTCATAACTATATCTTTAATAAATTTTTAAATAATCCTTCATTTCATCATCATTCAATCAGTTTTTGCGCACAATATGACCTATTTATGTGTCGACGTGCCGTAAAACACCATTCATTCATTCATTATATCTTTAATACTGTTTTCTGTAGCTTTTGAACCTCAATCATTGGATTGGCACACTTAAAAAAAAAAATGTTTTTTTTAATTGGGAAAAAATATATGTTTTGGCATTGGGAATATGACCGAATTTTGGCTTTAAAAACAGCCAAAAAAAAAACCTGACGACAGTGACCGATGGTAGCCGATGGTTACCGAGAGTGCTTCAAATAAAAAAAAATTAATATCAATTTCTTTTCTTCCTATCTCTTCTTTAGATATAGATTTTTACAATCAAGTTGGTTTCCCAATATCACGGCTCATTAATGATGATCATTACCGTCCTGGTAATTATATTTAACATACTGGAGCAATTGTCCTATATGTTTCATTGTATTTCAGAAATTGGCTCGTTTATCTGTGCCTTATGAGTAATGATCGAGTGCAGCGGTCCCATAGGGACATGTATAAGGCAAGGACACCACCGTGGAAGGAGACATACAGAAAGGTATACTTAGTTTTAGCACCACTCACAAGTAATAACAACAGAATGAGACTGAGAGTATAATAAGACGTGTTATTGACGTGTCATTTTGGAGCGAAAGAGAGCTCTGGATAGAATAATCAGTTCACATGTCTGCATGCTTTTTATGCCCCCGAAGGGTGGCATATAGTAGTCGCACTGTCTGTCCGTTTGTCTGTACACTCGTGTCCGCTTCATAACTCTGACAATAATGGACGGATTTTCAAATAACTTAGCACAATTGCTCACCACAAGACGACGTGTCGCGCACAAAAAACATGTCCGTGGCTCCAAAGTCAAGGTCACACTTAGAGGCCAAAGGTCAAAATCCGTTCCTCTGTACACTCGTGTCTGCTTCATAACTGACAATAATGGATGGATTTTCAAATAACTTCGCACAATTGCTCACCACAACAAGACAACGTGTCGCGCACAAAATCAAGGTCCGTGGCTCCAAGGTCAAGGTCACACTTAGAGATCAAAGGTCAAAATCCGTTCGTCAGTACACTCGTGTCCGCTTCACAACTCTGACAATAATGGATGGATTTTCAAATAACTTCGCACAATTGCTCACCACAACAAGACAACGTGTCGCGCACAAAATCCAGGTCCGTGGCTCCAAGGTCAAGGTCACACTTAGAGATCAAAGTTCAAAATCCGTTCGTCTATACAATCGTCTCCGCTTCATAACTAGGACGATAATCGACGGATTTTCAAATAACTTCGCACAATTGCTCACCACAACAAGAGGTCGTGTCGCGAAAAAAAAATATTTTTTTTTATTTGTTTTTTTTTCATTTTTTTTTCATTTTTATTTTATTTGATTTTTATTGTTTGTTTCATTTTTATATTTTTATTTTATTTATTTTTTAAATATATCTGTTGGTTTCATATTGCTCGAAGGTCAAGGTCACACTTACAGGTCACTTCGGGGGCATTTGTCACTTACTGTGACATTTCTTGTTATATGCCTGTTTTGGGGGGAAAAAAGGGAAGTATGGCATATGGTTGGTTGTTTGTTTGTCGATCTGTACATTGTCTTTGTTTAGAGGAGGAACCCTGTGGGTTTTGGCTTCAGTATGTCAACGGTGAAGGTCATATGGACATACTGGTACACTTAATGTGAGATAACTATGGAAGTACAGAAAAGACTCGCGCTCGTGAAAGTTTATACGTACATTTCTCTTGGTGGGAGGAGGCACACTGTTGCTTTTGGTGTCAGCACATCGAAGTGGTCACCATGACCTTGTATGAATGTGCTCATTCAGCAGGATGACTATGAAAGTATAACATCGACTTTCATGAAACTTCATAGGTACATTGTCTTTGGTGAAATAACCCTTTGGTTTTGGAATCATTAGGTCAAAGTTCAAGGTCGTCATGACCGCACATGGACACGTGCATTCAACACCATCACTCTCAAAATTGCGTGGGTGGGAAATAAAAGTAAAATTAGTGCAAGAAAATACAAATTTGCAAATATGATTGAAATAGTATTTTTTCAATAACAAAAGCGTTATTGGCCAAGAGAAAGCCATGTAGCGCATTATTAAAAGGGAAGTTGAGTAATAGATAGGGTATGGTCTTATCGAGTTGGTTGATTAAATTAATGAGATGAGACCAGAATATTTTTTTGTAGCATTTCCATTTCATCTCTCTGCCATACTCTTTTATTTCCGATATCTGGTAGTTATTGTAAACCAGTTATTCTGACGGGTGTTATTAGCTCGACTATTCGAAGAATAAGACAGCTTATGTAATCACGTCATTTACATTTCTTATCCTAGCACAACCATATTTGGCAATGGGCTTCCTTATAGCATTATCTTAACCACTGCATAAGCAATTTTGGTTTCTGTAACCCATGGGCTCCCATAGAAACCAAATTCTGATAGCCCATAAATTGTGTCCCATTTCACATCAAATTTTGTGTGTAAACTGACTTTACAAGTCTATATCTCTTACATTTCTTATCCTAGCACAACCAAATATGGCCATGAGCTTCCTTATAACATTATCTTAAGGGCTGCTTAAGTAATTTTGGTTCCTGTAAAACCTTGGCTCCCATGGTACCCAAATTCTGATAGCCCTTAAAATGTGTCTATTTCACATCAAATTTTGCGTGTAAGCTGTGATAACAGGTCTACATCTCTTACATTTCTTGTCCTAGCTCAACTAAATTTGGGAATTGGTTACCTTATAGTATGTTGTAAAGGGATGCATAAGTAATTTTGCCTTCTGCAAATTCTGGGCTCCCATGGAACCCAAATTGTGACGGCCCATAAAATGTGCAATAAAGGCAGATCTAGGTTTTGCATGTAAGGTGTTGTATATATCTATAATTTTGATTTCGGAATTCTTATAGCATTATGCATCTTACTCATACTTCACCCATATTGGGGCATGGGCCCCTGACCAGGGCCGACCTCCTCACCCCACCCACTCAACCCACCCCACACCCCGTATTTTTTATTTATTTATATTTTTTATATACATATTTCTGTGTTGTTTTGGTCAATTCTTACACATAAGTTGCACCACCCCCACAAGGCCTTCCCATCCCCCGACCCCCACCCTAAACCCCCCATCCCCAACCCTATCAATAAAAATGCCCAGAGTTGCCTTTCGACCACACATTTCTTTAAAATGACACCAATTTTGGATTAAAACTGAAAAAAAAAAAAATGTCACACCCTGCCCCAATTTTTTCAATAATTTGTATGAGATTCTAACAAGAATTTTTTATCGGCCGGAGTTTCTATACCTGCCCCGCACCCCCTACCCCACCCCCACATTTTTTAGCCTTGTTTTCTGATGGTATATACGGCTATATATTTTATTCTCTGACAAATCGAATCGTCGAGCTGCGCTGTTCTCAGACAGCTCTTGTTTTCAATTAAATGATTTACACACATGCAAATACAAAGGAAATTTCAGCAATCATGCTACAAAAGCAAGTAAAATAATCAATACCTATTCAGATGCATGTCATACACCGGATGGATTTCAGGAATAAACAGGAAACAGTGTGAACGTTTGAGTTAGGGATGTAATTAATGAGTTTTATGACAAGTTCATTACTAAACGCACACTCAAGTGAAAGATACCTGTGAATAACTTGTCAATGCACATGTGACATACAGCAGTTAAAGGGACACATGGCAATCCTGATTTTTAGCTCACATGAGCCGAAGGCTCAGGTCAAAAATGAACTGTTGGGATCATTCTTTGTCCTGCGTTAACTTTTGCTTTAAGCCTCTTCTCTTCAGAAACCACTAGGCCAGTTTTGACCAAAACTTCACGTGGATGATCCTTAGATCGATGACTTTAAAATTTGTTGAAATGAGCACACCTTAACATTATCTTCTTCCGTTAAGTTTTATAGGTGGTCGAAATTCTAAAATCTACTCAAGAACCACACCATAGATTTTGACAAATATTTTTTTTAATTCGATAGCTAGGTACTAAATTATCAATTGTGTGTTTTGTCTGTCTGGGATAAAAGATGATCCCTGCAAAATGGCTGCCATTTCTAAATATAGACAGAACCTTAAAAAATCTTCTAGAACCATATCCAGGGTTTCCATTGACGCAGCTTTTCTGCGTCCCTGACTCGAAAAAAAGCATGGGACCCGTAATTCACGAGTAGCTGCGTCCCTTGGGACGCACATTTACGTAATAGACATTTGGAGCGTTATTGGTCATTGTAATTATTGTAAATCTTCTAAATATCGTTTATAAACAAACGCCGAAAATTGACACTTCCGGTAGTGCATTGCGGAGTACAGTAACACGTGATATTCAAATAGGTTGATCTGCTTCTCGCTTGTGTGCTCAATTTTGATTGGAAGTTTAAAAATAGAGGTATGACGTCACATGATATGTATTCCGGGGAAACCATTTCCAAAATTAGTATATTTTCATCCATTGTAATCTTCTAAATCGAGGAACATCCATCGTCTATATTAGTTATAAAATAATATTTAGTCTTAGAAATATCAAACAAACATAACATTTATAAGAATCAAGCTTATGGCTAGTGGTAATACGCTGTGAAAAAACAACAACATCATAATACTGAATGCAAATGGTGGACATTTTGTGTATAATCTGTGAATACGGGTCACGGGTAAAACGCGTGTATAACATAATATTCAACCGAGTTTGAATTTATTTCTTCGCAACAAGTCAATAAAAGCATTTGTCTTCAGATTTGTGTACGTTTTTCACTTCGTAGCTTGATTCTGATGAGAAAAGGGATCGTCAAATCAACAACTTTCAATACAAAAAAGACGTATGCGTTTAAAATTGAAAACGGAAACGATCATTGCCAAGTGACAGGGTCTGGTATAATAATTCATTTGCTTCGTCATCGTCTCTATTTTTAGCTCTACTGGCCAAGGGCCAGCAGAGCTTATGGGATGGTGTGTTGTCCGTCTTCCGTCGTCCGTCGTCCGTCCGTTAACTTTTGCTTGTGTACACTCTAGAGGCCACATTTCTGATGCAATCATCATGAAACTTTGTCAGAATGTTTGTCTCAATGAAATCTCGGTCAAGTTCGAAAATGGGTCATGTGGGGTCAAAAACTAGGTCACTAGGTCAAATATTGGAAAAACCTTGTGTACACTCTAAAGGCCATATTTTTTACCCGAGCTTGATGCAACTTTGTCAGAATGTTTGTCTTTATTATATCTTGGTCAAGTTCGAAAATGGGTCACATGGGGTTAAAAACTAGGTCAATAGGTCAAATACTTGCAAAACCTTGTGTACACTCTAGAAGCCGTATTTCTGACCCAATCTTGATGAAACTTTGTCAAAATGTTTGTCTTAATTATATCTTGGTCAAGTTCAAAAATGGGTCAATTGGTGTTAAAAACTAGGTCACTAGGTCAAACTTTGGAAAAACCGTGTGTACACTCTAGAGGCCATATTTTTGACCTGATCTTGATGAAACTTTGTCAGAATGTTTGTCTTAATGAAATCTCGGTCAAGTTCAAAAATGGGTCATGTGGGGTCAAAAACTAGGTCACTAGGTCAAATACTTGAAAAAACTTGTGTACACTCTAGAGGTCATATTTGTTACCCAATCTTGATGAAACTTTGTCAAATTGTTTATCTTAATTATATCTTGATCAAGTTCGAAAATGGGTCACATGAAGTTAAAAACTAGGTCACTAGGTCAAATATTGGAAAAACCTTGTGTACACTCTAGAGGCCATATTTTTGACCCGAGCTTGATGCAACTTTGTCAGAATGTTTATCTTAATTGTTTGTCTCAATGAAATCTCGGTCAAGTTCAAAAATGGGTCATGTGGGGTCAAAAACTAGGTCAAATATTGGAAAAACCTTGTGTACACTCTAGAGGCCATATTTTTGACCCGAGCTTGATGCAACTTTGTCGGAATGTTTGTCTTAATTATATCTTGGTCAAGTTTGAAAATGGGTCACATGGGGTTAAAAACTAGGTCACTAGGTCAAATACTTGAAAAACCTTGTGTACACTCTAGAAGCCGTATTTCTGACCCAATCTTGATGAAACTTTGTCAAAATGTTTGTCTCAATAAAATCTCGGTCAAGTTCAAAAATGGGTCATGTGGGGTCAAAAACTAGGTCACTAGGTCAAATACTTGAAAAAACTTGTGTACACTCTAGAGGTCATATTTGTTACCCAATCTTGATGAAATTTTGTCAAATTGTTTATCTTAATTATATCTTGATCAAGTTCGGAAATGGGTCACATGAAGTTGAAAACTAGTACACTCTAGAGGCCATATTTCTGACCTGATCTTGATGAAACTTTGTCGAAATGTTGTCTTAATTATATTTTGGTCAAGTTCGAAAATGGGTCCCATGAGGTCAAAAACTAGGTCACTAGGTCAAATACTTGACAAACCTTGTGTACACTCTAGACACCATGTAGTACGACTCGATTCATCAATGGTATAACAGCCAGTAGAGCGTTCACAGGCCCTCTTGGGCCTCTTGTTTACAGTCCGGTGGGGGTTGTCAAAATCAAGGTCGGTCGTTTTTTAGGCCTAATGGTTATCGGTGATGTCATCTAGCAAATTTTTTCCGATGCTAATATGGTCGGAAGAAAAAAGTTTGATTTTGCAAAAAGCTTTGGAAAAATAATGTAATAATGTCATAGTAATGGTCAGTTAGTAGATTTCCAATTTGGCGAGTTGAAATATTATGCACTGGCCAAAGTTTGCAAGTGCCTAAAATAGTTAATTTCTACCCCTGTCATGTATCCTTGGGATGGATACATAGTCATACTGTACTGTTAGGGTTAACTTTAAATCAGTATATTAAACCTATCTTTATGCTCTATATCCACCCATTGGATTAGCAGATTAATAATTTATCATCTTTGTAAACAAGTGTCACAAGCCATTGGACCCTATAGCAATTATATTTAAATACCTATAATGATATTCCTTTACTAAATGAAAGCAAAATTTATCATTGATGCAATATTTAAAAAAGGACCACTAAAATCTGAAACAGGACCCCCAAAAATTGTATATGGGGGTCCCTGGGACCTAGGACCCTCATACAAAAAAACATAATGGAAACCCTGCATATCATAGATTTAAACAATTATGGTGTGGTACTAAACTAAAATTTTGTGTTTTTGTCTGACTTCCAGAGATGTCTAGATAGGCTACGAGACAGTAGGGAGAAGCTCACGTCAAGGTTCAGAAAACTACACGAGGATAAAGGATCGATCATCGAGGAATTAATGAAGGAGGAGTGGAAGTGTCTGAGGGAGGAACAAGAAAAACAAGCGTTGGATTTAGACATCGAGGTAATCATGCGCTTATCACAGGGCACGAAAATTCCACTAAACCGTTTTTATTGACGAGTGAAATTCGAATCCGGACGAGTGGAACCCATGAATCGGTCGTCCGAGAGGACGAGTAACATTTCAGTAGAAAAAAACAACAAAGAAAATAGTTCTTACATAGTTTATTGAGCGATTAAATGCAGGAAATAGTCGGAACTCTGTTTATTCAGCGATATATTGCAATTAAATCAACAGGATATTGGAAAATTGACGCATTTCTGTTTTGGGACATTCTAAAATGCGGCTCCCGTTCTAATTTCATGGAGCGGGAACATTACGTTATTTGATATTATACAAATAACACTTTCAAGGGGGAAATCTTTAAGGGCACTAGTCAGCTTTTAGGTGACTTGGGCCAGGGCCTTTAGGAAGGGGAATTGCAAAAAGTATGCTGTTTTCCTGTATTTAACATTTTCTAATAAAAATTATTGTTTTTTTTAAGAGGGGAATTATTCACAGGAAAAGGGGTAAAATATATACCATGCCAGAGTAACTGTAATGGCCATGATCAGACTAGTGAACTAGAGAATATGAATATAGTCATCTATAATACTAGTCAAAAGTTTCGTAATTTTCATTGATTTATATACAGTAAAAAACAACACATTATGATGTTTCCCTTTGTTATACTTATATATAATAGTGTTAAATGATTGTATCTGATTACTTTGACTTATGAACTTTTACAATCAGAGCAGGACGAGTAAACATCCTATAAGGACAAGTAACTTGTCGATACCACTCGTCTTACAGGACGAGTATACAGTAAAATATATTTTGTCCCCTGTATCATTTATGTTTGTCTAAACTTTAGAAGGCATTTATATGTGTGTAAAACTAGTAAGCTACTCTCTTTATTGCCTAATGCAAATTTTAAACACACACAAATATTTAATTCCTACTGAAAAAAGCACCGTTTTTATCTCGCATGCATTTGCTGCAATAATTTGTGCTTGCATTGTATCATTGCTTGTGAATGTTTATATACCCTGCTTTCACAAAGTGAAGTGGGGACTATATAGGAATCACGTTGTCCATAACGGTACGTCGCATAACACATTTTTGTCGCGTCACGTAATACATTTTTATTACTTTCATTCAAACAGTTTTGTATGGGTTGTTCCCAAACTTCACGTGCACATAACAACTGATCAAAAAGTACATACATAGTTTATATTACACCTGATCATCCCTTATTTTTTAATAGTTTTATCTTTATATATTTACATTAATTTTTTAATTAATACTTCATTTTCATAAATTTTTGCGCACAATATGACCTATTTATGTGTCGACGTGCCGTAAAACACCATTCATTTATTCATTCATTCATCACCTTCAGTGATAGTTCTAGTTTAAACTCTTTTTGCAGAGAGATGAGAGTATATATTTAGATATAGACCAGATTCTCGATATGTTTGATGACATCCAAGCAGAGCTGAAACAAGAAGGTATGTTAATTAAATTTTCTTAAAAAAAAGAAAAAAGTTCTCTTACTCTACTCAAGTAATCCGGATTATACAAAGCGATAAAATGTTACTTTTCAGCTATACATGCATAAAAAACGGCAACTAGAGTCTGTAGCTTTAACCAAGGCCTTAGTCACTGAGCAACAGAGACGGCTGTCTTATTTTAAAATAACTGTGTGGATAACATGTAATTTAAATTATTGTTTAAAGATTTTGATTTTTAGCTCTACTGATCAGAGATCAGCAGAGCTTATGCCGTGGTGCGGCGTCCGTCTGTCTGTCCGTCCGTCCGTCCGTAAACTTTTTTTTGTAGCGATTACTCCTCTAATACTACTGAATGGATTTTCATGAAACTTTACAGAAATGTTGCCCATGAAGTCTAGTTGATCCTAGCAAAAATTCATGTTGATGTGAAATCCAAGATGGCCGCCAGATCTAAAAATAGGTTTTTAAAAAACAAGTTTGTAGCGACTACTTCATGAAAACTATAAGTGATATTGATATGGGACTTTTCTAAAATGATCAGCATGACATGATGTTGGTCCTTGTCGAATATCGTTTTGATTCGACGTTAAACATGGCTGCCAGCGTCCATCTTTGTTTACATAGAGTTATATAATGAAAACTTGTAGCGACTACTCCTCTGAAACTACTTGACGGATTTTCATGGAACTTCACAGGAATGTTGCTCTTGATGTCTAATTGATCCTAGCAAAATTTCAGGTCGGCCGGAAATTCAAGATGGCCGCCACGGCTACAAATAATTTTTCAAAAAACAAGTCTGTAGCGACTACTTCCTGAAATCAAAATCAATCAGTAGAGCTTCAAGGTCATTGACCTCTTGTTATATCTGGCATACTGGTTTGGTCTGTCTAAATCATCTAGATGCGTTAAACTTTTCATTCATTTTTAGATGGATTGTTTTAAATGGAATGATGGCAATCTTAAATTTATTGTCAAATATTAAAATTAGCATCTTTATTTATTAATCCAGTATCTTTGAAACCTGCTTGCATATAATTTAATAAAATTTTGAGTTTTCAATTTTCAGATATTTTAACATAGGTTTAAATATATTATTGGTGCGATATAATCAACAGTTAGTAATATGCAAAAACAATTTTCTTAGAACTATTCTTATTATAAATATTGATGATTTGCACGCATACAAGTTAGTGTGAAAAACTGACGGGATGCCGTGAGTTTTAAAGAATGAAAGATTGCCAGGTATCCCTTTAATATGTGACATGCTGACTAAATGGGATATTTCTGATGATTCAGTATGTA
The DNA here is from genome assembly GCA_037043455.1 of Cyrtodaria siliqua. Taxonomy (NCBI): domain Eukaryota; kingdom Metazoa; phylum Mollusca; class Bivalvia; order Adapedonta; family Hiatellidae; genus Cyrtodaria; species Cyrtodaria siliqua. The sequence goes on along the minus strand of JAWPHD010010137.1, from coordinate 74,018 downwards.
GTGAATGTGAATACTTAAGGAAAATTATATTGGTGCATTTAGGGTGCAGTAAAGGGGTCAAAGGGTCAGAGGCGCGGGGTATATTTGTCAGCCTTTAGCGACAGTTGTAGTTATATAGAGACTGAAGATAAAAATCTTAGTAACAGCCTTGGCACTCTGAAATTTATAACGAAATGCCTAGAGATGGAAGTTACTTTATATACAAGAGGGTTATTTATAAGCAAATGTCCATATGTGGGAAATATGAATGACTTGTGTCTATATTCCTTCAGAGCTGCGCATGTTGGAGGAGTATGAAAACTACGAGAAAAGTTTGCACGTGGAGGAGCAGTCGCTGTGTTCAGCCATAGATAAGCTATGTACGGAAGAAGTTATATGTCCTCTCTGTAAAAAGTAAGTTTATGACATGAATCAGTCTACTGTACAAAAAATGTCTGAATATTCAAAGTATGAATCAAAAAATAAAAACGGCAGTTTTCACTTGTTCGAGGAAAGTTAAAAAAAATCAACTTTACTAAAAAGGTTCTGTGGGTATTATTTTACTTAAATATACCGTATTCGGTGTGTGTTCTATACATCTGCACTTCAGGAGAAAAAGTTTAAGCTAACTTAACATGACACCAGTTGTCAGTCATTGATCCATTTCAACGAAACAAACCAAAACAATACCTCTGTCAAAGAATAGCATGTGCAACTATATTATAATATAACCGATTTTCAATATAGTCCGACGTCAACAATAGGGCGGAGATATCAAAGTACTGTCGTTATGTTAATTGTATTGCACTGAAGTCAATCTCCATGTAGGTTGGCAGTAAAATTCAGCTTGTTTCTTGTCATAACCTCACATGCGCCACTGTCTTTGGTGGGTCCCTGGGCAAGACACCTTAATCCGTAACTTTATTCATCGGATGGGGACAAACTGGGCAGACCTGTGTATTGAAGGAGGGCTCATATCCCAGGATCTCTTAGCCTCTCTCTGATGGCTTTTTATACACAGTTTGTGGTAGAGCATCTGCCTAGCATGCAGGAGGACAGAGGTGGAGTGTCCGGCCCGGTCATAGCAAAGACTTTATAAAAAATAGCACTAGAAGCTCCCTTTTTTGACCTTAAGCATATAAAAAGTATTCCAGGTCAGGTTGGCCCGATGCCAGTATAATATGACAGGATGGAGTATCATGTCATGTAAATCAGTTGCCTAACTGTATAAAACGGAGCATTTAGCTCACTGTTACAAGTAGACACCTTAGGCCAAAAAAAAAATAGGCCTGTTTCTGGTCTTTTTCCCAAAAAAATTAGGGTAGGAAAATCCTTTCGTTTTTTTTTAAATTAATCCTTACTATACTAAATTCAAATCAAGAATATCAAAAGCATGTTTTCTTGAACATGTTACGTAATATGAGAGTTCCGCAACACCTTAAAAACCTAAATTTAAAAAAAAAGTGCCCTAAAAAGTCTTAAAAATGGGTTCGGTTAGAAGATCAGAAACAAACCTATTTTTTTTGGCCTTATTGATATGACTGAAAGCTTGTTAAAAAGCAGTGATACACCTATACATATCTTCTCTGCAATAGTCAAATACTGCTACAATATATTTATTTTTGAATTTAATCACCATAGTGTATACTTGTAATTTGTTGCAGAAATCCTCTTCTTACCAACAAGTCTGTGATATTCTGCTGCTGTGGCATGCGTATTGATACGGAGGTATGTTAAAAAAATTATTCAGTGTATGTTTTTATGCTCCCCGAAAACATAGTCACAGCTTTGTTCTTCCATCCTTCCATCTGACCACTTTTTCTTGTTATCTAGTTAACATATTTAAATGAAACTTCAAACAATGATAGAGGACAGTGAAAGGAAGCGCAGAGCGCAAGAACCACAACTCTGTCTTTATTTAAATTACACTGTAACAGTTATTGTCCTTTGTAATTTTATACTTGCCACAATGAAAGAAGGCAACAAGAGAAACTGCAGAGTGCAAGAACCATACCTATCTTCTTTCAGTTTAGAGTTATTGGCCTAAAATTTGGAAAAATCCACTCGCCCTGCAGGACTAGTGGAAGCAAAAAGCTACTCCCCTTACCAATTTACCACTCGCCCTGCAGCATATAACCTGAACATTATTTTCACCACTATAGTAAGCTACAATAAGTGCATTTGTGTACCACATTCACTTGAAATAAACACATTAAGATTTATTCCCTTCCATTCGTCGGGGATTGGGCAAAAAAAATAAGCGCGGCAGAGAATTAACTTCTACAACAACAACAACAACAACAAAATTCTGCTGAACTTTCTCTTCATTATTTTGTCTCCGTTGGACCAATAATAGATGCCAGAACTAATTAATAGCGGTTGGGAACTACGCTTTTGTTCAGCCATACCCATTTTGACCCATTTTGATTCGCCGACACTCGGGCTGAACAGCGACCTGATGTCTGCTTGTTTACGGTGTCGATATAAATTTTAAAAAAAACAGTCTGACTGGTTAGCGATATATTGCAACTCGTAAAAATCTTTATCTTTTTTTCCACAAAACTTAAACTCCCTCTCTCTCTCAGACAGTTAAATGCTGCCATGATTTAAATAAAGTATGCTAAAAAGTCATTACCAGACCAAGATTGTTACTATTTTTGCAGCAGGATTGTCTCACACTGACCAATGTGAAGCAGCAGCTGGACTCTGGACTAGACCAGCATAGCCAGAGTTGTGAATCTGAGCCTATGTTCTCTCTTATGTCTGAAATTGGTACAACAAACCTGCTCATGACATGTCCCGTAAGTAACCTGCTCATGACATGTCCCATAAGTAACCAGCATGTCCCATAAGTAACCTGCTCATGACATGTCCAGTAAGTACCTGCTCATGACATGTCCCGTAAGTACCTGCTCATGACATGTCCAGTAAGTAACCTGCTCCTGACATGTCCTGTAAGGAACCTGCTCATGACATGTCCCCTAAGTAACCTGCTCCTGACATGTCCTGTAAGTAACCTGCTCATGGCATGTCCCGTAAGTAACCTGATCATGACATGTCCAGTAAGTAACCTGATCATGTCCAGTAAGTAACCTGCTCCTGAGAGGGCTGGCGTGGCGCAGTCGGTAGCGCGGCAGATTTGTAACTGGAGGCCCCGGGTTCAATCCTCCGTGGTGCCACTGAGTTCCGTTGGTGTGTTCTTGGGCAAGACACTTTCCCTTAGCCCCGTCCGTCGGATGGGGACATAAACCGTGCGGTTCTGTGTATCGGTCTATCCTCCGAGCACGTTAAAGAACCATAGGAATCTTTTTGATAGTAAGTGTAGGGCAGGTTCCCGGATTCCTATGTATCCTTCCCCTCTCTCTGGGGCAGCTCTAAATAACCTATACTGTGTTGATGAGCTGTTAAACAACATTCAATTCAATTAACCTGCTCCTGACATACCTGCTCCTGACATTTCATGTAAGTAACCTGCTCATGACATGTCCCATAAGTAACCTGCTCATGACCTGTCCTGTAAGTAACCTGCTCACAACATGTCCAGTAAGTAACCTGCTCCTGACATGTCCTGTAAGTAACCAGCTGATGACATGTCCCATAAGTAACCTGCTCCTGACATTTCCTGTAAGTAACCTGCTCATGACGTCCCATAAGTAACTGCTCATGACATGTCCAGTAAGTAACCTGCTCATGACATATCCTGTAAGTAACCTGCTCACGACATGTCCAGTAAGTACCTGCTCCTGACATGTCCTGTAAGTAACCTGCTCTTGACATGTCCTGTGAGTAACCTACTCTTGACATGTCCAGTATGTAACCTGCTCATGACATGTCCAGTATGTAACCTGCTCATGACATGTCCAGTAAGTAACCTGCTCATGACATGTACAGTATACTGTAAGTAACCTACTCATGTCATGTCCCATAAGTAACCTGCTCATGATGTAACCTGTAAGTAATCATGACATGTCCAGTAAGTAACCTACTCAAGTCATGTCCAGTAAGATAAAGCACTACACTGGACCATAGCTATGAGAACAGGGCCTGTGGACGCTCTACTGGCTAACATGGCTCTTATAACATCAATGAAGTGAGTGACTGCCATTTACGTTTTTTTGAAAGTTTCGGGCAAAAAACAGCTTTTTAACTAAATCAAAGGCCATAACTAAAGAATCTGGTAAAGTTTGGTAAAGATCAGATGAAAAATGAAGGCCCAACCGTATCAACGAGGCAACATATAGCATGTTTAACTAAATCAAGAACACCTCTGTTACTGGTCCGACTGGTCGAACATAGAGCTAAAAAAAAAAAAAAAAAAAAAAAAATATTTCAAAAAGTAAGAGAAGATATTTCAAAAAAAAAAAAATATTTAGAAAAAAAAATCAAAAAAAAATATTCAAAAAAAATATTTAGAAAAAAAAAAAAAAATCAAAAAAAAATGTCTCTATACATTTCTATGTAAAACATGTGACCCGAGGGTTACCATTTGAACAAACTTGGTAAAGGACCATAAACTTCCAGCAAATGCAAAATATTAAACCTCTGGCTCTTGCAGTTCCAGAGAAGAAGATTTTTTTCAGTTTTTCCCTATACAAGCATTTATGTAAAACTGTGACCCCCGGGGCGGGGCCAGATGTGACCCCAGGGTCCCCATTTGAACAAAATTTGTAAAGGACCATAAGCTTATAGCAACAGCAAAATATTAAACCTTTGGCTCTTGCAGTTTCAGAGAATAAGATTTTTTAAGTTTTTCCCTATACATGTCTATGTAAAACATGTGACCCTTGGGGCGGGGCCAAATGTGACCCCAGGGCCACCATTTGAACAAACTTGGTAAAGGACCATAAGCTTTTAGCAAATGCAAAATATTAAACCTCTGGCTCTTGCAGTTCCAGATAAGATTTTTTTCTTCAGTTTTTCCCTCTACAAGCATTTATGTTAAACTGTGAATCCCCGGGGCAGGGCCAGATGTGACCCCAGGGTCCCCATTTGAACAAAATAGGTAAAGGACCATAAGCTTATAGCAACACCAAAATATTAAACCTCTGGCTCTTGCAGTTTCAGAGAAGAAGATTTTTTAAGTTTTTCCCTATACATGTCTATGTAAAACATGTGACCCTTGGGGCGGGACCAAATGTGACCCCAGGGTCACTATTGTCACTATTTGAACAAACTTGGTAAAGGACCATAAGCTTATAATAAATGTAACATATCAAACCTCTGACTCTTGTAGTTGGCGAGAAGAAGATTTTTAAAAAAAAAATCCTATATAAGTCTATGTAAAACTGTGACCCTCGGGGCGGGGACAAATTTGACCCCCGGGTCACCATTTGAACAAACTTAGTAGAGGACCATAAGCTGATGCTACATGTATTACATGAGAGCTCTGTGCCATGTGGTTCCAGAGATGGTTCCAGAGAAGAAGATTTTTTTCAGTTTTTCCCTATACAAGCCTATGTAAAACTGTGACCCCCGGGTTGGGGCCAAATGTGACCCCTGGGTCACCATTTGAACAAACTTGATAGAGGACCACAAGCTTATAGCAAATGCAAAATATTAAACCTCTGGCTCTTGCAGTTTCAGAGAAGATTTTTTAATTTTTTCCCTATACATGTCTATGTAAAACATGTGACCCTTGGGGCGGGGCCAAAAGTGACCCGAGGGTCACCATTTGAACAAACTTGGTAAAGGACCATAAGCTTATAGTAAATGCAAAATATCAAACCTCTGGCTCTTGTAGTTTCCGAGAAGAAGATTTTTAAAAAAAAAATCCTATATAAGTCTATGTAAAACTGTGACCCCCGGGGCGGGGACAAATTTGACCCCAGGGTCACCATTTGAACAAACTTAGTAGAGGACCATAAGCTGATGCTACATGTAATACATGAGAGCTCTGTGCCTTGTGGTTTCAGAGAAGAAGATTTTTTAAAGTTTTTTCCTATATGTCTATATGAAAAACATGCAAAACCTCAATATACAAATTTTGGACCCCCGGGGCACGGCCATTTTTGACCCCGGGGACTTTATTTGAACAAACTTGATAGTCTAGGCGTTGGCGATCATTTTAAAAGAAAAACTGTTGAAATCTGTCCAGCGGTTCTGGAGAAGAAGATTTTTTAAGGTTTCGACCATATATGGTAATGGCAGCCATCTTGGATGTAGCATTGACCTAATTTTAACAAATCTAAAAAGCATTCAACTAAGGATCATTCACGTGAAGTTTGGTCAAAATTAGCCAAGCGGTTTCTGAGAAGAAGTCGTTTGAAGAAAAGTTAACGGACGACAGACGACAGACAGACAGACGACGGACGACGGACAACACAGCATCCCATAAGCTCTGCTGGCCCTTGGCCAGTAGAGCTAAAAATAGGTCTTGTGGTTTTATATTCTGTACCTTATATAGAGCTATTACAAGGCCTATAGAAAATATAGGTAGGTATGCAGCACTTTCTGGCGAGGTTTCTAAAGACATCACACACTTCCTACATAGCAATAAAGAATTAGTATAGCTTTGTATTGTAGTTGAAAACAGAAACACTGGTAGTTGAAATACTGTCAATTTTGATAACAAAAAATACCGGTTGTTGATAACTTCTTAAAATTGCCATACATAAAACATTTAATGTACAAAATAATGTCCAGATTTTTTTGTTAATCTTCTCTGTACGGCACTGAACAACGGCAGTACCTTGTCAATTTTCGGGTATTTTAAACAGTTACGGAAATCAACAAGGCAATTTTCGATGCACATCGAGCTGAACAGAAAAAAGCGAACAACGATTCAGCTTTCATTTGCATATTTATTTCACTAGTGTATTGTATGATCAATATATCACGGCTTTATTAAACTCCCATACCGCAAGTTATGTGACAATAATGTTTATGTATATGTTTGTGACAATTATGTTTATGTATATGTTTTGCAGGACTGTGATTGGATGTCTGTTGTGATTTGAGACCAGATTTGCTTCCTGCCGACAACTACTGATATGAGTCACATCTGACAATTAGGTCCGAATGAGTTTGATATGATGGCGGTCACATACCAAAACCAGAAATATGCTTTCAGAGGGGATTTATCCAGCAATTAGTTCAAATAATGACATATGGGGTGGGTTCAAGGATTTATCACTAACAGCGAACTCTTGGTTTTTGCAGGACTTTATGCTAGTCTAGCTGGTTCTGGAATTAGCTAGTATTATATGGGTGTCTGAGGAGAATACGAGAAAACAGATATAATGTGCAATACGTAGATTAAGCATTTTACGATAAAAACTACTGCTGTTGTAAGAAATGAAGCTTGTTAAAATTTAATCGGAGCATATATTTTGCTATAATGAATTTACATTCGTAAAAGTGTGGATTTTAATAATTGTCTCCCAAAAATGTAAATTTATAATTCATTGCTTGCAATTGCAGAAACGTTGAATGGTGTTTAACGTGATCTTCAGCACAATTTAGGCTATATATGATGCTCAATTGTTTTTAGTGGGTGTGGTAGACTACCCAGATTTCCAATTGCAGAAATAGTTATATTAATGCGTCAGAATGCTGGACATGTTGACAGATAAAAAATGCTTGATATTACTTCCTGTGAATGCAAAAGAATTTTGATTACCAAATGTTCGAGGCAAAACATTGATATATGCAGTTCTCCATGATTTTTTAAATTGGTTGTATATATTTTGCAAATATTGTTTTGTGGTGATTATGATTATTATTTATTTCAAATGTGTGTAACATACCGAATGTAAACCTGTATAAATCTCCGAAAAATAAATGTTTGAATAATTTGTCTGTATATATATATATAGTTAGTCCCCTTTTTAGCTTTACTGATCAGAGATCAGCAGAGCTTATGCCGCGGTGCGGCGTCCGCCGTCCGTCCGTCCGTCCGTTAACTTTTATTTGTAGCGACTACTCCTCTGAAAATACTGGAAGGATATTCATAAAACTTTACAGAAATGTTGCCCATGAAGTCTAGTTGATCCTAGCAAAAATTCATGTTGATGTGAAATCCAAGATGGCCGCCAAAGCTAAAAATAGATTTTTTAAATTCAAGTTTGTAGCGACTACTTCTTGAAAACTATAAGTGATATTTATATGGGACTTTACTAAAATGATCAGCATGACATGATGTTGGTCCTTGTCGAAAATCGTTTTGATTTGACGTTAAACATGGCTGCCAGCGGCCATCTTTGTTTACATAGAGTTATATAATGAAAACTTGTAGCGACTACTCCTCTGAAACTACTTGACGGATTTTCATGAAACTTCACAGGAATGTTGCTCTTGATGTCTAAATGATCTTAGCAAAATTTCAGGTCGGCCGGAAATTCAAGATGGCCGCCACGGCTAAAAATAAATTTTCAAAATACAAGTTTGTAGCGACTACTTCTTGAAAACTATAAGTGATATTGATATGGGACTTTTTCTAAAATGATCAGCATGACATGATGGTTATCCGAGTCGAACATTATTTTGATTCGACATTAAACATGGCTGCCAGTGGCCATCTTTGTTTACATAGAGTTATATAATGAAAACTTGTAGCGACTACTCCTCTGAAACTACTTGACGGATTTTCATGAAACTTCACAGAAATGTTGCTCTTAATGTGATATTGATCCTAGCAAAATTTCAGGTCGGCTGGAAATTCAAGATGGCCGCCATGGCTAAAAATAGATTTTCAAAATGCAAGTTTGTAGCGACTACTTCTTGAAAACTATAAGTGATATTGATATGGGACTTTTTCTAAGATGATCAGCATTACATGATGTTGGTCCTTGTCAAAAATCATTTTGATTAGATGTTAAACATGGCTGTCAGCGGCCATCTTTGTTTACATAGAATTTAAAATAATTTTTCAAAAAACAAGTTTGTAGCGACTACTTCCTGAAATCAAAATCAATCAGTAGAGCTTCAAGGTCATTGACCTCTTGTTTGCTTGAGGAGTCTGAATTTAAATATGTCATTGTCTAGAAATTTGTTGGGCTGCTTCCCCGTGTGGTTGCCGGGGTAGAATACAACCGCTGCAAATCCCGCTAGAGGCAGAGGGGTAGTAAACCCACCCCACTCAATTCATGTTCATTTTGTCGGGTTTTTTTATGATGCTCATTCAAGGTTTTCTTCATGACACCGCATATGCATATGTGGAAACATGGCTCCATTGAAAATGGAGTGTCTACAATAGAATTTGCAGAAACTCTGCAGTTCTGCAGGTAAGAAGTTTTAGGCACATTCTCCATATTTTATCTAGATCTAAATGGAAGATGAGCCTGGCATGTTCATCCCTGTTTGGCGCCATATATCCTTTCTTGTGTTGGTGCGCCTTAAAACCCCAATTCAATTCAATTGTTGGGCTGCTAAGGGCTATTCTATTAAAACATACCCCGGACTCCAGGAATGCAATTTTATAAAAATCGATAGATGAACCATATTTTTTCCGAAATTTGGTTCTTTAAACTCAGTTTTGCATATGGGTGGGTGTTCAATTTCAAGGGTGTTTAATTTCACAAAATTGCCTTCCTGGGTATGTTTTAATGGAATAGCCCTAATATTTTGCGACATATCCTACATATTTTAAACGAGGACTGCTGGTTGGTATTCACTGTGACCTTGACCTGTAGCTGATGGTATCTTGTTTCCATCGAGAGTAACATACATGCGAAGTTTCATCTCTTGAATATCTTTGAAGGTGACAGAAATGTTTACGTTAAATTTGGGTTGAAGTTTTTTAACTGTCTTATCAAGGAGCAGTCGGGCACACAAGTTCTACAGCTCTGTATTGCTTTTAAAGAAAATTATCGCCCTTTTTTCCATTTACAAAGTTCATAAAGTCTGTTCCCTGTTAGGCGAGACATATGAATTTATGGATGCTTGTTCTTTGTACAGGTAAAATGGAGATCCCTATGGAAATCTAGAATGAATTCAATGGCGTGCCATCGCAAACTACCCACGTTTTCTTCACACAGGTCAATTCCCTTTAGCGCTGTATCCATTTTACATGCAATTGTTTGTTCATTATTTGATACTCGGATCAGAAATAGTATTATTTATGCTTTTTATAGGACGTATTATGTTGTGGCGTCTGTCCGTTAAGTTTTGCGATGACAAATTAAAAAATTAGAGTTACTTCCCCTGAAAAACTCAAACAAATACTTAGAAATAATGTTTATGGGCATAATATCTCGGTCGAGTTTGAAAAACAGCCCAATCGCCCCGGTAACAACGGAGTTATGGTCCTTTAATTATTGAAAATCGACAATGTCCGCTCCCAATAACTAAGTATTTGTTGTTCAATCTTTATGAAACTTCAGAATAGTGTTTATGGGATGTTTATGTCTGCCAAATTTGAATATCAGTCAAGTTTGAAAACCAGTCCAATTATGTCGCGGCATTGTCTGTCTCTCTGTCCGTGCATTAACTTTTGGTATGTCTGCGATGAGAAGATCAGATCCACTTTCGACGGGCACTTTTGTAGAATGTATGACGCTGTAAATCAATAAAAAATGTTTAGGGTATTTGTGTATTCGAACTTTTGATCAAAAATCATTACATTTTATTGAGCCACCACTACCACGCACACACACTGTTAAAACCACTAAAAAAAAACACTTTAATTTTTTTTTACCTCACCTGAAAAAAGAGTTGCTTCCCTTGAACAAATAAATTACCTCCCCTGAAAAAAGTTACCTCCCTTTTAAAAATTAAAGTTACTTCCCTTGAAAAAAGAGAGTTTCTTCCCTTGAAAAAAAATTGAGTTACCTCCCCTAAAAATTAAGAGTTACTTTCCCTGATTTTTTTTTAGTTACTTCCCTTGAAAAATCAGAGTTGCTTCCCTTGAAAAAATTGAGTTACTTCCCTTGAAAAAAAAGAGTTACTTCCCCTGAAAAATTGAGTTACTTCCCTTGAAAAAAAAAGAGTTACTTCCCCTGAAAAAAATTGAGTTACTTCCCTTGAAAAACTAGAGTTACTTCCCTTGAAAAAAAAGAGTTACTTCCCCTGAAACAATTGAGTTACTTCCCTTGAAAAATTAGAGTTACTTCCCTTGAACAAAAAGAGTTACTTCCCTTTAAAAATCAGAGTTACTTCCCTTGAAAAAAAATAATTACTTCCCTTGAAAATTCAGAGTTACTTCCCCTGAAAAAAATTGAGTTACTTCCCTTGAAAAAAAAGAGTTACTTCCCCTGAAAAAATTGAGTTACTTCCCTTGAAAAAAAAGAGTTACTTCCCCTGAACAAATTGAGTTACTGCCCTTGAACAAAAAGAGTTACTTCCCTTTAAAAATCAGAGTAACTTCCCTTGAAAAAAAAGAGTTACTTCCCTTTAAAAATCAGAGTTACTTCCCTTTAAAAAAAGAGTTACTTCCCCTGAAAAAATTGAATTACTTCCCTTGAAAAAAAGAGTTACTTCCCTTTAAAAATCAGAGTTACTTCCCTTGAAAATTCAGAGTTACTTCCCCTGAAAAAAATGAATTACTTCCCTTTAAAAATCAGAGTTACTTCCCTTGAAAAAAAGAGTTACTTCCCTTTAAAAATCCGAGTTACTTCCCTTGAAAATTCAGAGTTACTTTCCCTGAAAAAATTGAGTTACTTCCCTTGAAAATTCAGAGTTACTTCCCTTGAAAAAATTGAGTTACTTCCCTTGAAAAAAAAGAGTTACTTCCCTTTAAAAATCAGAGTTACTTCCCTTGAAAATTCAGAGTTACTTCCCCTGAAAAAATTGAGTTACTTCCCTTGAAAAAATTGAGTTACTTCCCCTGAAAAAATTGAGTTACTTCCCTTTAAAAATCAGAGTTACTTCCCTTGAAAAAAAGAGTTACTTCCCTTTAAAAATCAGAGTTACTTCCCTTGAAAATTCAGAGTTACTTCCCCTGAAAAAATTGAGTTACTTCCCTTTAAAAATCAGAGTTACTTCCCTTGAAAATTCAGAGTTACTTCCCCTGAAAAAATTGAGTTACTTCCCTTGAAAATTCAGAGTTACTTCCCTTGAAAAAATTGAGTTACTTCCCTTGAAAAAAAAGAGTTACTTCCCCTGAAAAAAAAGAGTTACTTCCCTTTAAAAATCAGAGTTACTTCCCTTGAAAAAAAAGAGTTACTTCCCTTGAAAAAAAGAGTTACTTCCCTTGAAAATTCAGAGTTACTTCCCCTGAAAAAATTGAGTTACTTCCCTTGAAAATTCAGAGTTACTTCCACTGAAAAAATTGAGTTACTTCCCTTGAAAAAATTGAGTTACTTCCCTTGAAAAAAAAGAGTTACTTCCCTTTAAAAATCAGAGTTACTTCCCTTGAAAATTCAGAGTTACTTCCCCTGAAAAAATTGAGTTACTTCCCTTGAAAAAATTGAGTTACTTCCCCTGAAAAAAAAGAGTTACTTCCCTTTAAAAATCAGAGTTACTTCCCTTGAAAAAAAAGAGTTACTTCCCTTGAAAAAAAGAGTTACTTCCCTTGAAAAAAAAGAGTTACTTCCCCTGAACAAATTGAGTTACTGCCCTTGAACAAAAAGAGTTACTTCCCTTGAAAAAATTGACTTACTTCCCCTGAAAAAATTGAGTTACTTCCCTTGAAAAAAAAGAGTTACTTCCCCTGAACAAATTGAGTTACTGCCCTTGAACAAAAAAAGTTACTTCCCTTTAAAAATCAGAGTAACTTCCCTTGAAAAAAAAGAGTTACTTCCCTTGAAAAAAAAGAGTTACTTCCCTTTAAAAATCAGAGTTACTTCCCTTTAAAAAAAGAGTTACTTCCCCTGAAAAAATTGAATTACTACCTTTGAAAAAAAGAGTTACTTCCCTTTAAAAATCAGAGTTACTTCCCTTGAAAATTCAGAGTTACTTCCCCTGAAAAAATTGAGTTACTTCCCTTTAAAAATCAGAGTTACTTCCCTTGAAAAAAAAGAGTTACTTCCCTTTAAAAATCAGAGTTACTTCCCTTGAAAATTCAGAGTTACTTCCCCTGAAAAAATTGAGTTACTTCCCTTGAAAATTCAGAGTTACTTCCCCTGAAAAAATTGAGTTACTTCCCTTGAAAAAATTGAGTTACTTCCCTTGAAAAAAAAGAGTTACTTCCCTTTAAAAATCAGAGTTACTTCCCTTGAAAAAAGAGTTCCTTCCTTTTAAAAAAATTGAGTTACCTCCCCTAAAAAATTATAGTTACTTCCCCTGAAAAAAATTGAGTTACTTCCATTGAAAAATTGAGTTACTTCCCTTAAAAAATCAGAGTTACTTCCCCTGAAAAAATTGAGTTACTTCCCCTGAAAAAATTGAGTTACTTCCCTTGAAAAAATTGAGTTACTTCCCCTGAAAAAAAAGAGTTACTTCCCTTTAAAAATCAGAGTTACTTCCCTTGAAAAAAAAGAGTTACTTCCCTTGAAAAAAAGAGTTACTTCCCTTGAAAATTCAGAGTTACTTCCCCTGAAAAAATTGAGTTACTTCCCTTGAAAAAATTGAGTTACTTCCCCTGGAAAAAAAGAGTTACTTCCCTTTAAAAATCAGAGTTACTTCCCTTGAAAAAAAAGAGTTACTTCCCTTTAAAAATCAGAGTTACTTCCCTTGAAAAAAAAGAGTTACTTCCCTTGAAAAAAAGAGTTACTTCCCTTGAAAATTCAAAGTTACTTCCCCTGAAAAAATTGAGTTACTTCCCTTGAAAAAATTGACTTACTTCCCCTGAAAAAATTGACTTACTTCAGTTGAAAAATCAGAGTTACTTCCCTTGAAAAAATTGACTTACTTCAGTTGAAAAATCAGAGTTACTTCCCTTGAAAAAAAAGAGTTACTTCCCTTGAAAAATTAGAGTTACTTCCCTTGAAAATTCAGAGTTACTTCCCCTGAAAAAAATTGAGTTACTTCCCTTGAAAAAAAAGAGTTACTTCCCCTGAACAAATTGAGTTACTGCCCTTGAACAAAAAGAGTTACTTCCCCTGAAATTTTTTAGTTACTTCCCTTGAAAAAAAAGAGTTACTTCCCCTGAAAAAATTGAGTTACTTCTCTTTAAAAATCAGAGTTAATTCCCTTGAAAATTCAGAGTTACTTCCCTTGAAAAAATTAGTTACTTCCCCTGAAAAAATTGAGTTACTTCCCTTGAAAAAATTGAGTTACTTCCCTTGAAAAAAAAGAGTTACTTCCCCTGAAAAAATTGAGTTACTTCCCCTGAAAAAATTGAGTTACTTCCCTTGAAAAATTAGAGTTACTTCCCTTGAAAATTCAGAGTTATTTCCCTTGAAAATTCAGAGTTACTTCCCCTGAAAAAATTGATTTACTTCCCTTGAAAAAATTGAGTCACTTCCCCTGAAAAATCAGAGTTACTTCCCTTGAAAAAAAACGAGTTATTGCCCTGAAAAAATTGAGTTACTTCCCTTGAAAAATCAGAGTTACTTCCCTTAAAAAAAAACACAGTTACTTCCCTTGTAAAAAAGAGTTACTTCCCTTGAAAAAATTGAGTTACTTCCCCTGAAAAAATTGAGTTACTTCCCTTGAAAAATCAGAGTTACTTCCCTTGAAAAAATTGAGTTACTTCCCTTGAAAAAAAAAGAGTTACTTCCCCTGAAAAAAATTGAGTTACTTCCCTTGAAAAATTGAGTTACTTTCCTTGAAAAAAAAGAGTTACCTCCCCTAAAAATTAGTGTTATTTCCCTTGAAAAAATTAGTTACTTCCCCTGAACAAATTGAGTTACTGCTCTTGAAAAAAAAGAGTTACTTCCCATCAAAAAAATTGAGTTACCTCCCCTAAAAAATTAAGAGTTACTTCCCTTGAAAAAAGAGTTCCTTCCTTTTAAAAAAATTGAGTTACCTCCCCTAAAAATTTATAGTTGATTCCCCTGAAAAAAATTGAGTTACTTCCCTTGAAAAATTGAGTTACTTCCCTTGAAAAATCAGAGTTACTTCCCCTGAAAAAATTGAGTTACTTCCCTTTAAAAATCAGAGTTACTTCCCTTGAAAAATCAGAGTTACTTCCCCTGAAAAAATTGAGTTACTTCCCTTTAAAAATCAGAGTTACTTCCCTTGAAAAAAAAGAGTTACTTCCCTTTAAAAATCAGAGTTACTTCCCTTGAAAAAAAAGAGTTACTTCCCTTTAAAAATCAGAGTTACTTCCCTTGAAAATTCAGAGTTACTTTCCCTGAAAAAATTGAGTTACTTCCCTTGAAAAAAAAGAGTTACTTCCCCTGAACAAATTGAGTTACTTCCCTTGAAAAATCAGAGTTACTTCCCTTTAAAAATCAGAGTTACTTCCCTTGAAAAATCAGAGTTACTTCCCCTGAAAATTTTTAGTTACTTCCCTTGAAAAAAAAGAGTTACTTCCCCTGAAAAAATTGAGTTACTTCCCTTTAAAAATCAGAGTTAATTCCCTTGAAAATTCAGAGTTACTTCCCTTGAAAAAAATAGTTACTTCCCCTGAAAAAATTGAGTTACTTCCCTTGAAAAAATTGAGTTACTTCCCTTGAAAAAAAAGAGTTACTTCCCCTGAAAAAATTGAGTTACTTCCCTTGAAAAAAAAGAGCTACCTCGACTAAAAATTAGTGTTATTTCCCTTGAAAAAAAGGGTTACTTCCCCTGAAAAAATTGAGTTACTTCCCTTGAAAAATTGAGTTACTTCCCTTGAAAAAAAAGAGTTACCTCCCCTAAAAATTAGTGTTATTTCCCTTGAAAAAAAGGGTTACTTCCCCTAAAAATCAGAGTTACTTCCCCTGAAAAAATTGAGTTACTTCCCTTGAAAATTCAGAGTTACTTCCACTGAAAAAATTGAGTTACTTCCCTTGAAAAAATTGAGTTACTTCCCTTGAAAAAAAAGAGTTACTTCCCTTTAAAAATCAGAGTTACTTCCCTTGAAAATTCAGAGTTACTTCCCCTGAAAAAATTGAGTTACTTCCCTTGAAAAAATTGAGTTACTTCCCCTGAAAAAAAAGAGTTACTTCCCTTTAAAAATCAGAGTTACTTCCCTTGAAAAAAAAGAGTTACTTCCCTTGAAAAAAAGAGTTACTTCCCTTGAAAAAAAAGAGTTACTTCCCCTGAACAAATTGAGTTACTGCCCTTGAACAAAAAGAGTTACTTCCCTTGAAAAAATTGACTTACTTCCCCTGAAAAAATTGAGTTACTTCCCTTGAAAAAAAAGAGTTACTTCCCCTGAACAAATTGAGTTACTGCCCTTGAACAAAAAAAGTTACTTCCCTTTAAAAATCAGAGTAACTTCCCTTGAAAAAAAAGAGTTACTTCCCTTGAAAAAAAAGAGTTACTTCCCTTTAAAAATCAGAGTTACTTCCCTTTAAAAAAAGAGTTACTTCCCCTGAAAAAATTGAATTACTACCTTTGAAAAAAAGAGTTACTTCCCTTTAAAAATCAGAGTTACTTCCCTTGAAAATTCAGAGTTACTTCCCCTGAAAAAATTGAGTTACTTCCCTTTAAAAATCAGAGTTACTTCCCTTGAAAAAAAAGAGTTACTTCCCTTTAAAAATCAGAGTTACTTCCCTTGAAAATTCAGAGTTACTTCCCCTGAAAAAATTGAGTTACTTCCCTTGAAAATTCAGAGTTACTTCCCCTGAAAAAATTGAGTTACTTCCCTTGAAAAAATTGAGTTACTTCCCTTGAAAAAAAAGAGTTACTTCCCTTTAAAAATCAGAGTTACTTCCCTTGAAAAAAGAGTTCCTTCCTTTTAAAAAAATTGAGTTACCTCCCCTAAAAAATTATAGTTACTTCCCCTGAAAAAAATTGAGTTACTTCCATTGAAAAATTGAGTTACTTCCCTTAAAAAATCAGAGTTACTTCCCCTGAAAAAATTGAGTTACTTCCCCTGAAAAAATTGAGTTACTTCCCTTGAAAAAATTGAGTTACTTCCCCTGAAAAAAAAGAGTTACTTCCCTTTAAAAATCAGAGTTACTTCCCTTGAAAAAAAAGAGTTACTTCCCTTGAAAAAAAGAGTTACTTCCCTTGAAAATTCAGAGTTACTTCCCCTGAAAAAATTGAGTTACTTCCCTTGAAAAAATTGAGTTACTTCCCCTGGAAAAAAAGAGTTACTTCCCTTTAAAAATCAGAGTTACTTCCCTTGAAAAAAAAGAGTTACTTCCCTTTAAAAATCAGAGTTACTTCCCTTGAAAAAAAAGAGTTACTTCCCTTGAAAAAAAGAGTTACTTCCCTTGAAAATTCAAAGTTACTTCCCCTGAAAAAATTGAGTTACTTCCCTTGAAAAAATTGACTTACTTCCCCTGAAAAAATTGACTTACTTCAGTTGAAAAATCAGAGTTACTTCCCTTGAAAAAATTGACTTACTTCAGTTGAAAAATCAGAGTTACTTCCCTTGAAAAAAAAGAGTTACTTCCCTTGAAAAATTAGAGTTACTTCCCTTGAAAATTCAGAGTTACTTCCCCTGAAAAAAATTGAGTTACTTCCCTTGAAAAAAAAGAGTTACTTCCCCTGAACAAATTGAGTTACTGCCCTTGAACAAAAAGAGTTACTTCCCCTGAAATTTTTTAGTTACTTCCCTTGAAAAAAAAGAGTTACTTCCCCTGAAAAAATTGAGTTACTTCTCTTTAAAAATCAGAGTTAATTCCCTTGAAAATTCAGAGTTACTTCCCTTGAAAAAATTAGTTACTTCCCCTGAAAAAATTGAGTTACTTCCCTTGAAAAAATTGAGTTACTTCCCTTGAAAAAAAAGAGTTACTTCCCCTGAAAAAATTGAGTTACTTCCCCTGAAAAAATTGAGTTACTTCCCTTGAAAAATTAGAGTTACTTCCCTTGAAAATTCAGAGTTATTTCCCTTGAAAATTCAGAGTTACTTCCCCTGAAAAAATTGATTTACTTCCCTTGAAAAAATTGAGTCACTTCCCCTGAAAAATCAGAGTTACTTCCCTTGAAAAAAAACGAGTTATTGCCCTGAAAAAATTGAGTTACTTCCCTTGAAAAATCAGAGTTACTTCCCTTAAAAAAAAACACAGTTACTTCCCTTGTAAAAAAGAGTTACTTCCCTTGAAAAAATTGAGTTACTTCCCCTGAAAAAATTGAGTTACTTCCCTTGAAAAATCAGAGTTACTTCCCTTGAAAAAATTGAGTTACTTCCCTTGAAAAAAAAAGAGTTACTTCCCCTGAAAAAAATTGAGTTACTTCCCTTGAAAAATTGAGTTACTTTCCTTGAAAAAAAAGAGTTACCTCCCCTAAAAATTAGTGTTATTTCCCTTGAAAAAATTAGTTACTTCCCCTGAACAAATTGAGTTACTGCTCTTGAAAAAAAAGAGTTACTTCCCATCAAAAAAATTGAGTTACCTCCCCTAAAAAATTAAGAGTTACTTCCCTTGAAAAAAGAGTTCCTTCCTTTTAAAAAAATTGAGTTACCTCCCCTAAAAATTTATAGTTGATTCCCCTGAAAAAAATTGAGTTACTTCCCTTGAAAAATTGAGTTACTTCCCTTGAAAAATCAGAGTTACTTCCCCTGAAAAAATTGAGTTACTTCCCTTTAAAAATCAGAGTTACTTCCCTTGAAAAATCAGAGTTACTTCCCCTGAAAAAATTGAGTTACTTCCCTTTAAAAATCAGAGTTACTTCCCTTGAAAAAAAAGAGTTACTTCCCTTTAAAAATCAGAGTTACTTCCCTTGAAAAAAAAGAGTTACTTCCCTTTAAAAATCAGAGTTACTTCCCTTGAAAATTCAGAGTTACTTTCCCTGAAAAAATTGAGTTACTTCCCTTGAAAAAAAAGAGTTACTTCCCCTGAACAAATTGAGTTACTTCCCTTGAAAAATCAGAGTTACTTCCCTTTAAAAATCAGAGTTACTTCCCTTGAAAAATCAGAGTTACTTCCCCTGAAAATTTTTAGTTACTTCCCTTGAAAAAAAAGAGTTACTTCCCCTGAAAAAATTGAGTTACTTCCCTTTAAAAATCAGAGTTAATTCCCTTGAAAATTCAGAGTTACTTCCCTTGAAAAAAATAGTTACTTCCCCTGAAAAAATTGAGTTACTTCCCTTGAAAAAATTGAGTTACTTCCCTTGAAAAAAAAGAGTTACTTCCCCTGAAAAAATTGAGTTACTTCCCTTGAAAAAAAAGAGCTACCTCGACTAAAAATTAGTGTTATTTCCCTTGAAAAAAAGGGTTACTTCCCCTGAAAAAATTGAGTTACTTCCCTTGAAAAATTGAGTTACTTCCCTTGAAAAAAAAGAGTTACCTCCCCTAAAAATTAGTGTTATTTCCCTTGAAAAAAAGGGTTACTTCCCCTAAAAATCAGAGTTACTTCCCTTGAAAAAAAGAGTTACTTCCCTTTAAAAATCAGAGTTACTTCCCTTGAAAATTCAGAGTTACTTCCCCTGAAAAAATTGAGTTACTTCCCTTGAAAAAAAAGAGTTACCTCCCCTAAAAATTAGTGTTATTTCCCTTGAAAAAAAGGGTTACTTCCCCTAAAAATCAGAGTTACTTCCCTTGAAAAAAAGAGTTACTTCCCTTTAAAAATCAGAGTTACTTCCCTTGAAAATTCAGAGTTACTTCCCCTGAAAAAATTGAGTTACTTCCCTTGAAAAAATCAGAGTTACTTCCGTTGAAAAAATTGAGTTTCTTCCCCTGAAAATAATGAGTTACTTCCCTTTAAAAATCACAGTTACTTCCCTTTAAAAACCAGAGTTACTTCCCTTGAAAAAATTGAGTTTCTTCCCTTGAAAAAAAAGAGTTACTTCCCTTGAAAAAATTGAGTTACTTCCCTTTAAAAATCAGAGTTACTTCCCTTGAAAAAATTAGTTACTTCCCCTGAAAAAACTGAGTTACTTTCCTTGAAAAAAAAGAGTTACTTCCCCTGAAAAAATTGAGTTACTTCCCTTGAAAAAATTGAGTTACTTCCCTTGAAAAAAAAGAGTTACTTCCCCTGAAAAAATTGAGTTACTTCCCTTGAAAAAAAGAGCTACCTCCTCTAAAAATTAGTGTTATTTCCCTTGAAAAAAAGGGTTACTTCCCCTGAAAAAATTGAGTTACTTCCCTTGAAAAATTGAGTTACTTCCCTTGAAAAAAAATAGTTACCTCCCCAAAAAATTAGTGTTACTTCCCTTGAAAAAAAGGGTTACTTCCCCTGAAAAAATTGAGTTACTTCCCTTGAAAAAAAAGAGTTACTTCCCCTCAAAAAAATTGAGTTACCCTTCTCTAAAATTTAGAGTTATTTCCCCTGAAAAAATTGAGTTACTTCCCTTGAAAAATCAGAGTTACTTCCCTTCAAAAAAAAGAGTTACTTCCCTTCAAAAAAATTGAGTTACCCTTCTCTAAAATTTAGAGTTACTTCCCCTGAAAAAATTGTGTTACTTCCCTTGAAAAATCAGAGTTACTTCCACTGAAAAAATTGAGTTACTTCCCTTGAAAAAAGAGTTACTTCCCTTGAAAAATCAGAGTTACTTCCCTTGAAAAATTAGAGTAACTTCCCTTGAAAATTCAGAGTTACTTCCCTTGAAAAATCAGAGTTACTTCCCTTGAAAAAAATGAGTTACTTCCCTTGAAAAAAAAGAGTTTCTTCCCTTTAAAAATCACAGTTACTTCCCTTGAAAAAAATGAGTTACTTCCCCTGAAAAAATTGAGTTACTTCCCTTCCAAAAAATTGAGTTACCTCCCCTAAAAAATTAGAGTTACTTCCCCTGAAAAAATTGAGTTACTTCCCTTGAAAAAAAAGAGTTACTTCCCCTGAAAAAATTGAGTTACTTCCCTTGAAAAATCAGAGTTACTTCCCTTAAAAAAAACAGTTACTTCCCTTGAAAAAAAGAGTTACTTCCCTTGAAAAAATTGAGTTACTTCCCCTGAAAAAATTGAGTTACATCCCTTGAAAAATCAGAGTTACTTCCCTTGAAAAAATTGAGTTACTTCCCTTGAAAAAATGAGTTACTTCCCCGGAAAAAATTGAGTTACTTCCCTTGAAAAATTGAGTTACTTTCCTTGAAAAAAATGAGTTACTTCCCCTGAAAAAATTGAGTAACTGCCCTTGAAAAAATTGAGTTATTTCCCTTGAAAAAAAGGGTTACTTCCCCTGAAAAAATTGAGTTACTTCCCTTGAAAAAATTAGTTACTTCCCCTGAACAAATTGAGTTACTGCCCTTGAAAAAAAAGAGTTACTTCCCTTCAAAAAAATTGAGTTACCTTCCCTTAAAAATTAAGAGTTACTTCCCTTGAAAAAAGAGTTCCTTCCCTTCAAAAAAATTGAGTTACCTCCCCTAAAAAATTATAGTTACTTCCCCTGAAAAAAATTGAGTTACTTCCCTTGAAAAATTGAGTTACTTCCCTTGAAAAATCAGAGTTACTTCCCCTGAATAAATTGAGTTACTTCCCTTTAAAAATCAGAGTTACTTCCCTTGAAAAAAATGAGTTACTTCCCCTGAAAAAATTGAGTTACTTCCCTTGAAAAAATTGAGTTACTTCCCCTGAAAAAATTGAGTTACTTTCCTTGAAAAATCAGAGTTACTTCCCTTGAAAAAATTGAGTTACTTCCCTTGAAAAAAGAAAACTCCTTTGTTTTGTTATAAATAAATATAAAAAAATCTTTTATTTTATGCTTTATTTTTGTAGATTTTATCCAAAAATGTCGAGATGTATAAACTTCCAAACATTTTTTCCATGTACATTAATATAATAGAATGTTTACAGAACAATCCCCTATATTGCAATAAAAATGTATTTTAAATAGACCAGTTTTCGGCAGTTTTGGTTTACGGTAAATTTCGATATACTGGGCCAAAATAAATGGCATTTTCAAATCTCTGATTCTTAAGGACTGTATCTTCTGTAGCCTATGACAAGTTTACTTTTAAAGAAATACTATGACTTCTGTTTATCAATATTTTAATCATAATTTAAAATGTCATAACTATTCCAAAGATCAGCGACCTTTATTCATTTTGTGTTGATTTCCCCCCAAAATTTCAAGATTTATATAGTTTATTCATTCCAAATATTTGTTTTCATGAACATGTAATATAACAGATAACTTTAAGGACTTTCAATCCCCTTATATCGTAATGAGAATTATACGTTCAAAAGAAATTCCATTTTTAGCTGAACTGGCTGAAGGCCAGCATGGGATCATGCCGAGGTGTCCGTCGTCCGTCCGTCCGTCCGTTCGTCGTCCGTCGTTAACTTTTGTCTCGTTAAGACGATAGAGCCTTCATTTTTCATCTGATCTTTACCAAACTTTACCAGATTGTTAATGTCAATGAAAGCTCAGATAAGTTCGAAAACCAGCCAAATCGGACCAGTAACAGCGGAGTTGTGGCCCTAGATTTAGTTAAAAATGCTATATTTTGCCTCGTTAAGACGATATGGCATTCATTTTTCATTTGATCTTTACCAAACTTTACCAGATTATTAACGCCAATGAAAGCTCGGACACGTTCGAAAACCAGCCAGATCGGACCAGTAACAGCGGAGTTATGAACCTTGATTTAGTTAAAAATGCTATATTTTGCCTCGTTAAGACGAAAGGGCCTTCATGTTTCATCCGATCTTTACAAACTTTACCAGATTGTTAATGTCAATAAAAGCTCGGATAAGTTCGAAAACCAACCAGATCAGACCAGTAACAGCGGAGTTATGGATGATTTAGTTACAAATGCTACATTTTGCTTCGTTAAGACGATAGGGCCTTCCGTTTTCATCCGATCTTTACCAAACTTTACCAGATTGTTAATGTCAATAGAAGCTCAAACAAGTTGAAAAACCAGCCAGATCGGACCAGTAACAGCGGAGTTATGACCCTTGATTTCATTAAAAATGCTATATTTTGCCTTTTTAAGGCGATAGGGCCTTCATTTTTCATCTGATCTTTACCAAACTTTACCAGATTTTTATTTATTTCTTTTATTATTGTTTTCCTTTTTTTAAATTTTAATTTTTTATTTTATTTTTTATTTTTTTATTTTTTTATTACTATCTCTACTGGCCAAGTTCGAAAACCAGCCAGATCAGACCAGTAACGGCGGAGTTACGGCTCTTGATTTAGTTAAAAATGCTATATTCTACCTCTTTAAGACGATAGTCACTCGCTTCATTGATGTTATAAGCGCCACATTAGCCAGTAGAGCGTCCACAGGCCCTATTGGGCCTCTTGTTAGTGATTTTGGTTCAAATTTGCAACATTTGGCCAAAAAAATATATCCCAGTTTTTCCAAATCTCTGATCATTTAGAATTTTACCTATATCTCAGGACATTTTTAGTTGAATGAAAACACTTTAAAAACTTTTATTTTGTTTAATTGGAAGTGTCAATATTTTTTTTAAAGCTGTATATATTTTGTTCATGTCAAATATTATTTTTATCTATATGAATATAACAGACAACTTTCAGAAGCTTCATCTCCCTAATATTGCAATGCTAATAATTAAAAAAATATTCCAGTTTTTAGCGATTTTTGTTCAAATTTGCATGTGTTTGCCCAAAAATAATGTGTTAAGCTACCGTTTCAGTTAATTTGAGTAGCCCATGGTTTATATAGTTTTCAAGAAGTAGTATCTATAAATTTGTTTTTTAAAAGTCTATTTGTAGCCATGGCAGCCCCATCTTGGATTTTTTGCCGACCTGACATTTTGCTAGGATCAACTAGACATCAAGAGCAACATTACTGTAAGGTTTCTTGAAAATCCTTCAAGTAGTTTCAGAGGAGTAGTCGCTACAAGTTTTTACTATATAACTATGTAAACAAAGATGGCCACTGGCAGCCATGTTTACTGACAATTTCAACAAGGACCATCAGCATGTCATGCTGATCATTTTAGAAAAAGTTCCATATCAATATCACTTATAGTTTTCAAGAAGTAGTCGCTACAACTTTGTTGTTTAAAAATCTATTTTTAGCCTTGGTGACCATTTTGAATTCCAAGCCAACCTGAACTTTTGCTGAATCAACTAGACATCAAGAGCCACATTCTTGTGAAGCTTCATGAAAATCTGTCGAGTAGTTTCAGAGGAGTAGTCGCTACAAGTTTTTAGCTCTACTGATCAATAGTAAAAACTTGTAGCGACTACTCCTCTGAAACTACTAGACGGATTTTCATGAATTATATTGATATGGGACTTTTTTTTAAATGATCAGCATGACATGATGTTGGTCTTTGTCGAAAAATACTAGCGACTACTCCTCTGAAACTACTTGACAGATTTTCATGAAACTTCACAGGAATGCTGATCTAGCAATGGGAGGCAGTAAGTATAGCCCAGTTCAGTGAACACAAGGGGAAATGGGAGGCATTTTGTATAGCCAGTTTAGTTTACACAAGGGGAAATGGGAGGCAGTAAGTATAGCCCAGTTTAGTGAACACAAGGGGAGGCAGTAAGTATAGGCCAGTTTAGTGAACACAAGGGGAAATGGGAGGCAGTAAGATTAGGCCAGTTTAGTGAACACAAGGGGAAATGGGAGGCAGTAAGTATAGCCCAGTTTAGTGAACACAAGGGGAAATGGGAGGCAGTAAGTATAGCCCAGTTTAGTGAACACAAGGGGAGGCAGTAAGTATAGCCCAGTTTAGTGAACACAAGGGGAAATGGGAGGCAGTAAGTATAGCCCAGTTTAGTGAACACAAGGGGAGGCAGTAAGTATAGCCCAGTTTAGTTAACACAAGGGGAAATGGGAGGCAGTAAGTATAGCCCAGTTTAGTGAACACAAGGGGAAATGGGAATCAGTAAGTATAGCCCAGTTTAGTGAACATAATGGGAAATGGGAGGCAGTTAGCCCAGTTTAGTGAACACAAATGTAAATGGGAGGCAGTAAGTATATTCCAGTTAAGTGAGCCTAGGGGAAAAGGAAGGCAGTAAGTATAGCCCAGTTTAGTGAACACACAAGGGGAAAAGGAAGGCAGTAAGTATAGCCCAGTTTAGTGAACACAAGGGGAAATGGGAGGTAGTAAGTATGTATAGTCCAGTTTAGTGAACACAAGGGTGAAATGGGAAGCAGTAAGTTTAGCCCAGTTTAGTGAACACAAGGAGAATTGGGAGGTAGTAAGTATAGCCCAGTTTAGTGAACACAAGGGGAGGCAGTAAGTATAGGCCAGTTTAGTGAACACAAGGGGAAATGGGAGGCAGTAAGTATAGCCCAGTTTAGTGAACACAAGGGGAGGCAGTAAGTATAGGCCAGTTTAGTGAACACAAGGGGAAATGGGAGGTAGTAAGTATAGCCCAGTTTAGTGAACACAAGGGGAAATGGGAGGCAGTAAGTATAGCCCAGTTTAGTGAACACAAGGGGAGGCAGTAAGTATAGCCCAGTTTAGTGAACACAAGGGGAAATGGGAGGTAGTAAGTATAGCCCAGTTAAGTGAACACAAGGGGAAATGGGAGGCAGTAAGTATAGCCCAGTTTAGTGAACACCAGGGGAGGCAGTAAGTATAGCCCAGTTTAGTGAACATAATGGGAAATGGGAGGCAGTTAGCCCAGTTTAGTGAACACAAATGTAAATGGGAGGCAGTAAGTATATTCCAGTTAAGTGAGCCTAGGGGAAAAGGAAGGCAGTAAGTATAGCCCAGTTTAGTGAACACAAGGGGAGGCAGTAAGTATAGCCCAGTTAAGTGAACACAAGGGGAAATGGGAGGTAGTAAGTATAGCCCAGTTTAGTGAACACAAGGGGAAATGGGAGGCAGTAAGTATAGCCCAGTTTAGTGAACACAAGGGGAGGCAGTAAGTATAGCCCAGTTTAGTGAACACAAGGGGAAATGGGAGGTAGTAAGTATAGCCCAGTTTAGTGAACACAAGGGGAAATGGGAGGTAGTAAGTATAGCCCAGTTAAGTGAACACAAGGGGAAATGGGAGGCAGTAAGTATAGCCCAGTTTAGTGAATACCAGGGGAGGCAGTAAGTATAGCCCAGTTTAGTGAACACAAGGGGAAATGGGAGGTAGTAAGTATAGCCCAGTTTAGTGAACACAAGGGGAAATGGGAGGCAGTAAGTATAGCCCAGTTTAGTGAACACAAGGGGAAATGGGAGGCAGTAAGTATAGCCCAGTTTAGTGAACACAAAGGGAGGCAGTAAGTATAGCCCAGTTTAGTGAACACAAGGGAAAATGGGAGGTAGTAAGTATAGCCCAGTTTAGTGAACACAAGGGGAGGCAGTAAGTATAGCCCAGTTTAGTGAACACAAGGGGAAATGGGAGGCAGTAAGTATAGCCCAGTTTAGTGTACACAAGGGGAAATGGGAGGTAGTAAGTATAGCCCAGTTTAGTGAACACAAGGGGAGGCAGTAAGTATAGGCCAGTTTAGTGAACACAATGGGAAATGGGAGGTAGTAAGTATAGCCCAGTTTAGTGAACACAAGGGGAAGCAGTAAGTATAGCCCAGTTTAGTGAACACAAGGGGAAATGGGAGGCAGTAAGTATAGCCCAGTTTAGTGAACACAAGGGGAAATGGGAGGCAGTAAGTATAGCCCAGTTTAGTGAATACCAGGGGAGGCAGTAAGTATAGCCCAGTTTAGTGAACACAAGGGGAAGCAGTAAGTATAGCCCAGTTTAGTGAACACAAGGGGAAATGGGAAGCAGTAAGTATAGCCCAGTTTAGTGAACACAAGGGGAAATGGGAGGCAGTAAGTATAGCCCAGTTTAGTGAATACCAGGGGAGGCAGTAAGTATAGCCCAGTTTAGTGAACACAAGGGGAAATGGGAGGTAGTAAGTATAGCCCAGTTTAGTGAACACAAGGGGAAATGGGAGGTAGTAAGTATAGCCCAGTTTAGTGAACACAAGGGGAAATGGGAGGCAGTAAGTATAGCCCAGTTTAGTGAACACAAGGGGAGGCAGTAAGTATAGCCCAGTTTAGTGAACACAAGGAGAAATGGGAGGCAGTAAGTATAGCCCAGTTAAGTGAACACAAGGGGAAATGGGAGGCAGTAAGTATAGCCCAGTTTAGTGAACACAAGGGGAGGCAGTAAGTATAGCCCAGTTTAGTGAACACAAGGGGAAATGGGAGGTAGTAAGTATAGCTCAGTTTAGTGAACACAAGGGGAGGCAGTAAGTATAGCCCAGTTTAGTGAACACAAGGGGAAATGGGAGGTAGTAAGTATAGCCCAGTTTAGTGAACACAAGGGGAAATGGGAGGCAGTAAGTATAGCCCAGTTTAGTGAACACAAGGGGAGGCAGTAAGTTTAGCCCAGTTTAGTGAACACAAGGGGAAATGGGAGGTAGTAAGTATAGCCCAGTTTAGTGAACACAAGGGGAAATGGGAGGCAGTAAGTATAGCCCAGTTTAGTGAACACAAGGGGAGGCAGTAAGTTTAGCCCAGTTTAGTGAACACAAAGGGAAATGGGAGGTAGTAAGTATATCCCAGTTTAGTGAACACAAGGGGAGGCAGTAAGTATAGCCCAGTTTAGTGAACACAAGGGGAAATGGGAGGCAGTAAGTATAGCCCAGTTTAGTGAACACAAGGGGAAATGGGAGGCAGTAAGTATAGCCCAGTTTAGTGAACACAAGGGGAGGCAGTAAGTATAGGCCAGTTTAGTGAACACAAGGGGAAATGGGAGGCAGTAAGTATAGCCCAGTTTAGTGAACACAAGGGGAAATGGGAGGCAGTAAGTATAGCCCAGTTTAGTGAACACAAGGGGAAATGGGAATCAGTAAGTATAGCCCAGTTTAGTGAACACAAGGGGAGGCAGTAAGTTTAGCCCAGTTTAGTGAACACAAGGGGAAATGGGAGGTAGTAAGTATAGCCCAGTTTAGTGAACACAAGGGGAGGCAGTAAGTATAGCCCAGTTTAGTGAACACAAGGGGAAATGGGAGGCAGTAAGTATAGCCCAGTTTAGTGAACACAAGGGGAAATGGGAGGCAGTAAGTATAGCCCAGTTTAGTGAACACAAGGGGAGGCAGTAAGTATAGGCCAGTTTAGTGAACACAAGGGGAAATGGGAGGCAGTAAGTATATCCCAGTTTAGTGAACACAAGGGGAAATGGGAGGTAGTAAGTATAGCCCAGTTTAGTGAACACAAGGGGAGGCAGTAAGTATAGGCCAGTTTAGTGAACACAAGGGGAAATGGGAGGCAGTAAGTATAGCCCAGTTTAGTGAACACAAGGGGAAATGGGAGGCAGTAAGTATAGCCCAGTTTAGTGAACACAAGGGGAAATGGGAGGCAGTAAGTATAGCCCAGTTTAGTGAACACAAGGGGAGGCAGTAAGTTTAGCCCAGTTTAGTGAACACAAGGGGAAATGGGAGGTAGTAAGTATAGCCCAGTTTAGTGAACACAAGGGGAAATGGGAGGCAGTAAGTATAGCCCAGTTTAGTGAACACAAGGGGAGGCAGTAAGTATAGCCCAGTTTAGTGAACACAAGGAGAAATGGGAGGCAGTAAGTATAGCCCAGTTAAGTGAACACAAGGGGAAATGGGAGGCAGTAAGTATAGCCCAGTTTAGTGAACACAAGGGGAGGCAGTAAGTATAGCCCAGTTTAGTGAACACAAGGGGAAATGGGAGGTAGTAAGTATAGCTCAGTTTAGTGAACACAAGGGGAGGCAGTAAGTATAGCCCAGTTTAGTGAACACAAGGGGAAATGGGAGGTAGTAAGTATAGCCCAGTTTAGTGAACACAAGGGGAAATGGGAGGCAGTAAGTATAGCCCAGTTTAGTGAACACAAGGGGAGGCAGTAAGTTTAGCCCAGTTTAGTGAACACAAGGGGAAATGGGAGGTAGTAAGTATAGCCCAGTTTAGTGAACACAAGGGGAAATGGGAGGCAGTAAGTATAGCCCAGTTTAGTGAACACAAGGGGAGGCAGTAAGTTTAGCCCAGTTTAGTGAACACAAAGGGAAATGGGAGGTAGTAAGTATATCCCAGTTTAGTGAACACAAGGGGAGGCAGTAAGTATAGCCCAGTTTAGTGAACACAAGGGGAAATGGGAGGCAGTAAGTATAGCCCAGTTTAGTGAACACAAGGGGAAATGGGAGGCAGTAAGTATAGCCCAGTTTAGTGAACACAAGGGGAGGCAGTAAGTATAGGCCAGTTTAGTGAACACAAGGGGAAATGGGAGGCAGTAAGTATAGCCCAGTTTAGTGAACACAAGGGGAAATGGGAGGCAGTAAGTATAGCCCAGTTTAGTGAACACAAGGGGAAATGGGAATCAGTAAGTATAGCCCAGTTTAGTGAACACAAGGGGAGGCAGTAAGTTTAGCCCAGTTTAGTGAACACAAGGGGAAATGGGAGGTAGTAAGTATAGCCCAGTTTAGTGAACACAAGGGGAGGCAGTAAGTATAGCCCAGTTTAGTGAACACAAGGGGAAATGGGAGGCAGTAAGTATAGCCCAGTTTAGTGAACACAAGGGGAAATGGGAGGCAGTAAGTATAGCCCAGTTTAGTGAACACAAGGGGAGGCAGTAAGTATAGGCCAGTTTAGTGAACACAAGGGGAAATGGGAGGCAGTAAGTATATCCCAGTTTAGTGAACACAAGGGGAAATGGGAGGTAGTAAGTATAGCCCAGTTTAGTGAACACAAGGGGAGGCAGTAAGTATAGGCCAGTTTAGTGAACACAAGGGGAAATGGGAGGCAGTAAGTATAGCCCAGTTTAGTGAACACAAGGGGAAATGGGAGGCAGTAAGTATAGCCCAGTTTAGTGAACACAAGGGGAAATGGGAGGCAGTAAGTATAGCCCAGTTTAGTGAACACAAGGGGAGGCAGTAAGTTTAGCCCAGTTTAGTGAACACAAGGGGAAATGGGAGGTAGTAAGTATAGCCCAGTTAAGTGAACACAAGGGGAAATGGGAGGCAGTAAGTATAGCCCAGTTTAGTGAACACAAGGGGAGGCAGTAAGTATAGCCCAGTTTAGTGAACACAAGGGGAAATGGGAGGTAGTAAGTATAGCCCAGTTTAGTGAACACAAGGGGAGGCAGTAAGTATAGCCCAGTTTAGTGAACACAAGGGGAAATGGGAGGCAGTAAGTATAGCACAGTTTAGTGAACACAAGGGGAAATGGGAGGCAGTAAGTATAGGCCAGTTTAGTGAACACAAGGGGAAATGGGAGGCAGTAAGTATAGGCCAGTTTAGTGAACACAAGGGGAAATGGGAGGCAGTAAGTATAGCCCAGTTTAGTGAACACAAGGGGAAATGGGAGGCAGTAAGTATAGCCCAGTTTAGTGAACACAAGGGGAAATGGGAGGCAGTAAGTATAGGCCAGTTAAGTGAACACAAGGGGAAATGGGAGGCAGTAAGTATAGGCCAGTTTAGTGAACACAAGGGGAAATGGGAGGCAGTAAGTATAGCACAGTTTAGTGAACACAAGGGGAAATGGGAGGCAGTAAGTATAGCCCAGTTTAGTGAACACAAGGGGAAATGGGAGGCAGTAAGTATAGGCCAGTTTAGTGAACACAAGGGGAAATGGGAGGCAGTAAGTATAGCCCAGTTTAGTGAACACAAGGGGAGGCAGTAAGTATAGGCCAGTTTAGTGAACACAAGGGGAAATGGGAGGCAGTAAGTATAGCCCAGTTTAGTGAACACAAGGGGAAATGGGAGGCAGTAAGTATAGCCCAGTTTAGTGAACACAAGGGGAGGCAGTAAGTATAGGCCAGTTTAGTGAACACAAGGGGAAATGGGAGGTAGTAAGTATAGCCCAGTTAAGTGAACACAAGGGGAAATGGGAGGTAGTAAGTATAGCCCAGTTTAGTGAACACAAGGGGAGGCAGTAAGTATAGCCCAGTTTAGTGAACACAAGGGGAAATGGGAGGCAGTAAGTATAGCCAGTTTAGTGAACACAAGGGGAAATGGGAGGCAGTAAGTATAGGCCAGTTTAGTGAACACAAGGGGAAATGGGAGGCAGTAAGTATAGCCCAGTTTAGTGAACACAAGGGGAGGCAGTAAGTATAGCCCAGTTTAGTGAACACAAGGGGAAATGGGAGGCAGTAAGTATAGCCCAGTTTAGTGAACACAAGGGGAAATGGGAGGCAGTAAGTATAGCCCAGTTTAGTGAACACAAGGGGAGGCAGTAAGTATAGGCCAGTTTAGTGAACACAAGGGGAAATGGGAGGCAGTAAGTATAGCCCAGTTTAGTGAACACAAGGGGAAATGGGAGGCAGTAAGTATAGCCCAGTTTAGTGAACACAAGGGGAGGCAGTAAGTATAGGCCAGTTTAGTGAACACAAGGGGAAATGGGAGGTAGTAAGTATAGCCCAGTTAAGTGAACACAAGGGGAAATGGGAGGTAGTAAGTATAGCCCAGTTTAGTGAACACAAGGGGAGGCAGTAAGTATAGCCCAGTTTAGTGAACACAAGGGGAAATGGGAGGCAGTAAGTATAGCACAGTTTAGTGAACAAAAGGGGGGAAATGGGAGTCAGTAAGTATAGCTCAGTTTAGTGAACACCAGAGAAATGGGAGGCAGTAAGTATATCCCAGCTTAGTGAACACAAGGGGAAATGGGAGGCAGTAAGTATAGCCCAGTTTAGTGAACACAAGGGGAGGCAGTAAGTATAGCTCAGTTTAGTGAACACCAGAGAAATTGGAGGCAGTAAGTATAGCCCAGCTTAGTGAACACAAGGGGAAATGGGAGGCAGTAAGTATAGCCCAGTTTAGTGAACACAAGGGGAAATGGGAGGCAGTAAGTATAGCACAGTTTAGTGAACACAAGGGGAGGCAGTAAGTATAGCCCAGTTTAGTGAACACAAGGGGAAATGGGAGGCAGTAAGTATAGCCCAGTTTAGTGAACACAAGGGTGAAATGGGAAGCAGTAAGTTTAGCCCAGTTTAGTGAACACACGGGGAAATGGGAGGTAGTAAGTATAGCCCAGTTTAGTGAACACAAGGGGAAATGGGAGGCAGTAAGTATAGCCCAGTTTAGTGAACACAAGGGGAAATGGGAGGCAGTAAGTATAGCCCAGTTTAGTGAACACAAGGGGAGGCAGTAAGTATAGGCCAGTTTAGTGAACACAAGGGGAAATGGAAGGTAGTAAGTATAGCCCAGTTAAGTGAACACAAGGGGAGGCAGTAAGTATAGCCCAGTTTAGTGAACACAAGGGGAAATGGGAGGCAGTAACTATAGCCCAGTTTAGTGAACACAAGGGGAGGCAGTAAGTATAGCCCAGTTTAGTGAACACAAGGGGAGGCAGTAAGTATAGCACAGTTTAGTGAACACAAGGGGAAATGGGAGGCAGTAAGTATAGCCCAGTTTAGTGAACACAAGGGGAAATGGGAGGCAGTAAGTATAGCCCAGTTT
The DNA here is from genome assembly GCA_037043455.1 of Cyrtodaria siliqua. Taxonomy (NCBI): domain Eukaryota; kingdom Metazoa; phylum Mollusca; class Bivalvia; order Adapedonta; family Hiatellidae; genus Cyrtodaria; species Cyrtodaria siliqua. The sequence continues at coordinate 41,963 of JAWPHD010010137.1, read as the reverse complement.
AGTGAACACAAGGGGAAATGGGAGGTAGTAAGTATAGCCCAGTTTAGTGAACACAAGGGGAAATGGGAGGCAGTAAGTATAGCCCAGTTTAGTGAACACAAGGGGAGGCAGTAAGTATAGCCCAGTTTAGTGAACACAAGGGGAAATGGGAGGCAGTAAGTATAGCCCAGTTTAGTGAACACAAGGGGAGGCAGTAAGTATAGCCCAGTTTAGTGAACACAAGGGGAGGCAGTAAGTATAGCACAGTTTAGTGAACACAAGGGGAAATGGGAGGCAGTAAGTATAGCCCAGTTTAGTGAACACAAGGGAAAATGGGAGGCAGTAAGTATAGCCCAGTTTAGTGAACACAAGGGGAAATGGGAGGCAGTAAGTATAGCACAGTTTAGTGAACAAAAGGGGGGAAATGGGAGTCAGTAAGTATAGCTCAGTTTAGTGAATACCAGAGAAATGGGAGGCAGTAAGTATAGCCCAGTTTAGTGAACACAAGGGGAAATGGGAGGCAGTAAGTATATCCCAGTTTAGTGAACACAAGGGGAGGCAGTAAGTATAGCTCAGTTTAGTGAACACCAGAGAAATGGGAGGCAGTAAGTATAGCCCAGCTTAGTGAACACAAGGGGAAATGGGAGGCAGTAAGTATATCCCAGTTTAGTGAACACAAGGGGAGGCAGTAAGTATAGCTCAGTTTAGTGAACACCAGAGAAATGGGAGGCAGTAAGTATAGCCAGTTTAGTGAACACAAGGGGAAATGGGAGGCAGTAAGTATAGCCCAGTTTAGTGAATACAAGGGGAGGCAGTAAGTATAGCCCAGTTTAGTGAACACAAGGGGAAATGGGAGGCAGTAAGTATAGCACAGTTTAGTGAACACAAGGGGAAATGGGAGGCAGTAAGTATAGCCCAGTTTAGTGAACACAAGGGGAGGCAGTAAGTATAGCCCAGTTTAGTGAACACAAGGGGAAATGGGAGGCAGTAAGTATATCCCAGTTTAGTGAATACCAGAGAAATGGGAGTCAGTAAGTATAGCTCAGTTTAGTGAATACCAGAGAAATGGGAGGCAGTAAGTATAGCCCAGCTTAGTGAACACAAGGGGAAATGGGAGGCAGTAAGTATATCCCAGTTTAGTGAACACAAGGGGAGGCAGTAAGTATAGCTCAGTTTAGTGAACACCAGAGAAATGGGAGGCAGTAAGTATAGCCAGTTTAGTGATCACAAGGGGAAATGGGAGGCAGTAAGTATAGCCCAGTTTAGTGAACACAAGGGGAGGCAGTAAGTATAGCCCAGTTTAGTGAACACAAGGGGAAATGGGAGGCAGTAAGTATAGCACAGTTTAGTGAACACAAGGGGAAATGGGAGGCAGTAAGTATAGCCCAGTTTAGTGAACACAAGGGGAGGCAGTAAGTATAGCCCAGTTTAGTGAACACAAGGGGAAATGGGAGGCAGTAAGTATAGCCCAGTTTAGTGAACACAAGGGGAGGCAGTAAGTATAGCCCAGTTTAGTGAACACAAGGGGAAATGGGAGGTAGTAAGTATAGCCCAGTTAAGTGAACACAAGGGGAAATGGGAGGTAGTAAGTATAGCCCAGTTTAGTGAACACAAGGGGAGGCAGTAAGTATAGCCCAGTTTAGTGAACACAAGGGGAAATGGGAGGCAGTAAGTATATCACAGTTTAGTGAACAAAAGGGGGGAAATGGGAGTCAGTAAGTATAGCTCAGTTTAGTGAACACCAGAGAAATGGGAGGCAGTAAGTATATCTCAGCTTAGTGAACACAAGGGGAAATGGGAGGCAGTAAGTATAGCCCAGTTAAGTGAACACAAGGGGAAATGGGAGGCAGTAAGTATAGCCCAGTTTAGTGAACACAAGGGGAGGCAGTAAGTATAGGCCAGTTTAGTGAACACAAGGGGAAATGGGAGGTAGTAAGTATAGCCCAGTTAAGTGAACACAAGGGGAGGCAGTAAGTATAGCCCAGTTTAGTGAACACAAGGGGAAATGGGAGGCAGTAAGTATAGCCCAGTTTAGTGAACACAAGGGGAGGCAGTAAGTTTAGCCCAGTTTAGTGAACACAAGGGGAAATGGGAGGTAGTAAGTATAGCACAGTTTAGTGAACACAAGGGGAAATGGGAGGTAGTAAGTATAGCCCAGTTTAGTGAACACAAGGGGAAATGGGAGGTAGTAAGTATAGCACAGTTAAGTGAACACAAGGGGAAATGGGAGGTAGTAAGTATAACACAGTTTAGTGAACACAAGGGGAAATGGGAGGTAGTAAGTATAGCACAGTTAAGTGAACACAAGGGGAAATGGGAGGTAGTAAGTATAGCCCAGTTTAGTGAACACAAGGGGAGGCAGTAAGTATAGCCCAGTTTAGTGAACACAAGGGGAAATGGGAGGCAGTAAGTATATCACAGTTTAGTGAACAAAAGGGGGGAAATGGGAGTCAGTAAGTATAGCTCAGTTTAGTGAACACCAGAGAAATGGGAGGCAGTAAGTATATCTCAGCTTAGTGAACACAAGGGGAAATGGGAGGCAGTAAGTATAGCCCAGTTTAGTGAACACAAGGGGAGGCAGTAAGTATAGCTCAGTTTAGTGAACACCAGAGAAATGGGAGGCAGTAAGTATAGCCCAGTTCAGTGAACACAAGGGGAAATGGGAGGCAGTAAGTATATCCCAGTTTAGTGAACACAAGGGGAGGCAGTAAGTATAGCTCAGTTTAGTGAACACCAGAGAAATGGGAGGCAGTAAGTATAGCCCAGTTTAGTGAACACAAGGGGAAATGGGAGGCAGTAAGTATAGCCCAGTTTAGTGAACACAAGGGGAGGCAGTAAGTATAGCCCAGCTTAGTGAACACAAGGGGAAATGGGAGGCAGTAAGTATAGCCAGTTTAGTGAACACAAGGGGAGGCAGTTAGTATAGGCCAGTTTAGTGAACACAAGGGGAAATGGGAGGCAGTAAGTATAGCCCAGTTTAGTGAACACAAGGGGAAATGGGAGGCAGTAAGTATAGCCCAGTTTAGTGAACACAAGGGGAAATGGGAGGCAGTAAGTATAGCCCAGTTTAGTGAACACAAGGGTGAAATGGGAAGCAGTAAGTATAGCCCAGTTTAGTGAACACACGGGGAAATGGGAGGTAGTAAGTATAGCCCAGTTTAGTGAACACAAGGGGAAATGGGAGGCAGTAAGTATAGCCCAGTTTAGTGAACACAAGGGGAAATGGGAGGCAGTAAGTATAGCCCAGTTTAGTGAACACAAGGGGAGGCAGTAAGTATAGTCCAGTTTAGTGAACACAAGGGGAAATGGGAGGCAGTAAGTATAGCCCAGTTTAGTGAACACAAGGGGAAATGGGAGGCAGTAAGTATAGGCCAGTTTAGTGAACACCAGGGGAAATGGGAGGCAGTAAGTATAGGCCAGTTTAGTGAACACAAGGAGAAATGGGAGGCAGTTAGTATAGCCCAGTTTAGTGAACACAAGGGGAAATGGGAGGCAGTAAGTATAGGCCAGTTTAGTGAACACAAGGGGAAATGGGAGGCAGTAAGTATAGCCCAGTTTAGTGAACACAAGGGGAAATGGGAGGCAGTAAGTATAGCACAGTTTAGTGAACACAAGGGGAGGCAGTAAGTATAGCCCAGTTTAGTGAACACAAGGGGAAATGGGAGGTAGTAAGTATAGCCCAGTTAAGTGAACACAAGGGGAAATGAGATGCAGTAAGTATAGCACAGTTTAGTGAACAAAAGGGGGGAAATGGGAGTCAGTAAGTATAGCACAGTTTAGTGAACACAAGGGGAAGCAGTAAGTATAGCCCAGTTTAGTGAACACAAGGGGAAATGGGAGGTAGTAAGTATAGCCCAGTTTAGTGAACACAAGGGGAAATGGGAGGTAGTAAGTATAGCCCAGTTAAGTGAACACAAGGGGAAATGAGATGCAGTAAGTATAGCACAGTTTAGTGAACAAAAGGGGGGAAATGGGAGTCAGTAAGTATAGCCCAGTTTAGTGAACACAAGGAGAAATGGGAGGCAGTAAGTATAGCCCAGTTTAGTGAACACAAGGAGAAATGGGAGGCAGTAAGTATAGCCCAGTTTAGTGAACACAAGGGGAAATGGGAGGCAGTAAGTATAGCCCAGTTTAGTGAACACAAGGGGAAATGGGAGGCAGTAAGTATAGCACAGTTTAGTGAACACAAGGGGAGGCAGTAAGTATAGCCCAGTTTAGTGAACACAAGGGGAAATGGGAGGTAGTAAGTATAGCCCAGTTAAGTGAACACAAGGGGAAATGAGATGCAGTAAGTATAGCACAGTTTAGTGAACAAAAGGGGGGAAATGGGAGTCAGTAAGTATAGCACAGTTTAGTGAACACAAGGGGAAGCAGTAAGTATAGCCCAGTTTAGTGAACACAAGGGGAAATGGGAGGTAGTAAGTATAGCCCAGTTTAGTGAACACAAGGGGAAATGGGAGGTAGTAAGTATAGCCCAGTTAAGTGAACACAAGGGGAAATGAGATGCAGTAAGTATAGCACAGTTTAGTGAACAAAAGGGGGGAAATGGGAGTCAATAAGTATAGCCCAGTTTAGTGAACACAAGGGGAAATGAGATGCAGTAAGTATAGCACAGTTTAGTGAACAAAAGGGGGGAAATGGGAGTCAGTAAGTATAGCCCAGTTTAGTGAACACAAGGGGAGGCAGTAAGTATAGCCCAGTTTAGTGAACACAAGGGGAAATGGGAGGCAGTAAGTATAGCCCAGTTTAGTGAACACAAGGGGAGGCAGTAAGTATAGCCCAGTTTAGTGAACACAAGGGGAAATGGGAGGTAGTAAGTATAGCCCAGTTTAGTGAACACAAGGGGAAATGGGAGGCAGTAAGTATAGCCCAGTTTAGTGAACACAAGGGGAGGCAGTAAGTATAGCCCAGTTTAGTGAACACAAGGGGAGGCAGTAAGTATAGCCCAGTTTAGTGAACACAAGGGGAAATGGGAGGTAGTAAGTATAGCCCAGTTTAGTGAACACAAGGGGAAATGGGAGGTAGTAAGTATAGCCCAGTTTAGTGAACACAAGGGGAAATGGGAGGCAGTAAGTACAGCCCAGTTTAGTGAACACAAGGGGAGGCAGTAAGTATAGCCCAGTTTAGTGAACACAAGGGGAAATGGGAGGTAGTAAGTATAGCACAGTTTAGTGAACACAAGGGGAGGCAGTAAGTATAGCCCAGTTTAGTGAACACAAGGGGAAATGGGAGGCAGTAAATATAGCTCAGTTTAGTGAACACCAGAGAAATGGGAGGCAGTAAGTATAGGCCAGTTTAGTGAACACAAGGGGAAATTGGAGGCAGTATGTACAGCCCAGTTTAGTGAACACAAGGGGAAATGGGAGGCAGTAAGTATAGCGTTATCCATAATATCTTCCTAAAAACCAGTAACAGACACATGCTATTCACAGTTGTCCGATAAAAGGGCTGAGATTTTATCGAGCTGGTGTCATTTTAATTTTAGTGTAAGTGACCGACCCATACATGATATCTTTTGCATCTGTAAAGGCCCTCACTTATTCCCAAATGTAAACTGACGTAAATTGGTTTGATGCATGAAATCTTACCCTTTCTTTCTTTTGGGGGCTATACTGTTGTGGCCTTGTCCGTCCGTTTGTTCGTCCAACCGTCGTTTTTGCTCATATTTTCAAAATGCTTTCACTGCTTACATACAAAAACATTCCGTCATATTTCTGTGGCCACAAGGTCAAGGTCACACACTTGGACGTTTTGCTTTCAGTGTTGGCATTAGTCGGGTATCCGACATTTCTAGTGGTGCGATGTCCGTCGTCCGTCTGTCCGTCCGTAACCTTTTTTTTGTAGCAACTACTCCTCTGAAACTCCTGGATGGATTGTCATGAAACTTTACAGGAATGTGTCCAGGATTTCTAGTTGATCCTAGCAAAAATCAAGTTGATGTGAAATGCAAGATGGCCGCCAAAGCTAAAAAATAGAAATTTAAAAAACAAGTTTGTAGCAATTACTTCTTGAAAACTTTAAGTGATATTCATATGGGACTTTTTTTTACATTGATCATCATGACATGATGTTGATCCTTGTCGAAAATCATTTTGATTCGACGTTAAACATGGCTGCCAATGGCCATCTTTGTTTACAAAGAGTTATATAGTAAAAACGTGTAGCGACTACTCCCCTGAAACTATTTGACGGATTTTCATGAAACTTCACAGGAATGTTGCTCTTGATGTCTAAATCATCCTAGCAAAATTTCAGGTCAGTCGGAAATTCAAGGTGGCCACCACGGCTGAAAATAGATTTTGTTTGTAGCGACTACTTTTTGAAAACTATAAGTGATATTGATATGGGACTTTTACTCAAATGATCAGCATGACATGATGTTGATCCTTGTCGAACATTATTTTGATTCAACATTAAACATGGACGCCAGCGTCCATCTTTGTTTACATAGAGTTATATAATAAAAACTTGTAGCGACTACTCCTCTGAAACTATTTGACGGATGTTCATGAAACTTCACAGGAATGTTGCTCTTGATGTCTAATTCATCCTAGCAGTATTTCAGGTCAGCTAGAAATTCAAGGTTAAAAAAACAATTTTTTGTAGCGACTACTTCCTGAAAACTATAAGTGATATGGATATGGGACATTTTCTAAAATGATCAGCAAGACATGTTGTTGGTCATTGTCGAAAATCATCGAAAAGTTTACGGACAGGCAGACAGTGTAATTGAATTTTTAGTGTAGTTGACCTTTTGACCACTGAGGGACCCTGGGTGTGGAGCCATCATCATAATGTTTCATTTGAGACATAATTACAAAAAAACAACAACAAACTAAAAATGACCCCCGCCTCCCCACCCGCATCAACCACCCTCGGTTCCCGGGCAGACGTCCGAGTTAGCGAAATATTAAAGGGACACATGGCAATCTGCAGTTTTATATCAGGCATTAAAATTAGTACAGCAAGTTATTAATCACTGCTTGCATATAATTAACTAAAAAAGTGAGAATTCTATTTCCTTCATTATTCTACACATTTTTTAAATATATTATTGGTGCAATATTATCAAAAGAATTTGCTTTGAACTATTCTAACAATTTATATTAATGATTGAACAAATTCAAGTTAAGAGAAAAACTCACCGGACGCCGTGAGTTTTTAAAAAATCAAGATTGCCGTGTGTCCCTTTAAAACCGTATGATATGTTGTTTATGTTCGTATACCAAGTATGGAAAAATGACAGAGTAATTGAAATTTTAGTGTATTCGACATCAGGGCCCTTGGGGTCGGAGCCAAAAATAATGTTGCTCTTGAATGCCGTCATCATGTGATGTCCTACCCTAAGTTTGGTTGAATTCCGTTCACCGGTTTAGGAGGAGGTGCGATGACGGATGGATGGATGGACGGACGGACGAACGGAGGCGATTTTAATATATCATGTTGTTAGCTCTGCTGGCCGTCGTTAACTTTTGTCTTGTTAAGACGACAGGGCCTTCATTTTTCATCCGATCTTTACCAAATTTTACCAGATTGTTAATGTCAATAAAAGCTCGGACAAGTTCGAAAGCCAGCCAAATCAGACTAGTAACACACATCAGACTAGTAACAGCGGAGTTACGTCCCTTGATTTCGCTAAATATGCTATATTTTGCCTTGTTAAGACGATAGGCCTTCATTTTTCATCTGATATTTACCAAACTTTACCAAATTTGTTGACTTTTTTTTCTTTTATTATTTTTATATTTCTTTATTTTTTTTTCTATTTTTTAATATATATATATATATATATTTATTTATTTATTTATTTTCTACTGGCGTTTGAAAACCAGCCAGATCGGACCAGTAATGGCGGAGTTATGGCTCTTGATTTAGTTAAAAATGCTATATTTTGCCTCTTTAAGATGATAGTCACTCGCTTCATTGATGTTATAAGAGCCATATTAGCCAGTAGAGCGCCCACAGGCCCTCTTGGGCCTCTTGTTTTCAAAAACGTGGTTATAATAGCTTTCCAGAAATCCTGTATAGTAATTCACCCAAAAGCATGTTCATCTCAAAGTCAGTTAGTTCACTTGCTCGTTGTTTCACTAAGCAACTTAAGTGGCATATTTGTCTTTTATCAGTACAAAATATCCAGCTGCGAGTATCGGAATAATCCAACCCGTTATTCAATCAATCCCGCAGTTCATTTAAATAAATTATTACATATTTGATTTCGTATTTCATTGAAATCAAACAGGTTAGAATATTCCAATACAACATGCTGAATCTGTGTAACTTATATGTATGGTTTGGTATGGCAGTTTTTAAAATGGCAATAAAAAACAAAGTAGATACAAAGGTTGAATTGGGAATGACGCAGTGTGCAAAATATGCGACAAACACAAAATGAGTTGACAACAGGGGTATCACTCACCTCATTGTGATTAATGTTTGTGTGAAGTTTTATTAAGTTCTGCACTGATGCTTGCACCTGACATACTTTATTGTTGATGACAAGTGTGTGAAGTTTTATGAAGTACTGATGCTTGCACCTGAATACCTTATTGTTAATGACAAGTGTGTGAAGTTTTATAAAGTTCAGTACTGATGCTTGCACCTGAATACCTTATTGTTGATGACAAGTGTGTGAAGTTTTATAAAGTTCAGTACTGATGCTTGCACCTGAATACCTTATTGTTAATGACAAGTGTGTGAAGTTTTATAAAGTTCAGTACTGATGCTTGCACCTGGTATACCTTATTGTTGATGACACGTGTGTGAAGTTTTATAAAGTTCAGTACTGATGCTTGCACCTGACATACCGTATTGTTAATGACAAGTGTGTGAAGTTTTATGAAGTTCAGTACTGATGCTTGCACCTGACATACCGTATTGTTAATGACAAGTGTGTGAAGTGATATAAAGTTCAGTACTGATGCTTGCACCTGACGTACCTTATTGTTGATGACACGTGTGTGAAGTTTTATGAAGTTCAGTACTGATGCTTGCACCTGGCATACCTTATTGTTGATGACAAGTGTGTGAAGTTTTATGAAGTTCAGTACTGTTGCTTGCAACTGACATACCGTATTGTTAATGACAAGTGTGTGAAGTTTTATAAAGTTCAGTACTGTTGCTTGCACCTGACATACCGTATTGTTAATGACAAGTGTGTGAAGTTTTATGAAGTTCAATACTGATGCTTGCACCTGACATACCGTATTGTTAATGACAAGTGTGTGAAGTTTTATGAAGTTCAATACTGATGCTTGCACCTGACATACCGTATTGTTAATGACAAGTGTGTGAAGTTTTATGAAGTTCAATACTGATGCTTGCACCTGACATACCGTATTGTTAATGACAAGTGTGTGAAGTTTTATGAAGTTCAATACTGATGCTTGCACCTGGCATACCTTATTGTTGATGACAAGTGTGTGAAGTTTTATGAAGTACTGATACTTGCACTTGACATACTTTATTGTTGATGACAAGTGTGTGAAGTTTTATGAAGTACTGATACTTGCACCTGACATACTTTATTGTTGATGACAAGTGTGTGAAGTTTTATGAAGTACTGATGCTTGCACCTGAATACCTTATTGTTAATGACAAATGTGTGAAGTTTTATAAAGCACTGATGCTTGCATCTGACATACCTTATCAGATCACCTGAGCCGAAGGCTCAAGGTGATCTATTGGGATCACTCTGCGTCCGTCCGTCCGTCCGTCGTCGTCGTTAACTTTTCTTCAAACGACTTCTCCTCAGAAACCGCTTGGCTAATTTTGACAAAACTTCACATGTGTTGTAGTGACAATTGACTTTTTTTTTAAAAATTGTTGGGACCACCTAGAAAATGGATAACTATGATATCATTGGAAAGTATAAACCCTCTCCAACAAGGATCAATTGAAATTACTTGCGCAAAGTGGTACGATTTTTGACAGTCAACGGTTAAAATACATGACCCTCATAAACCAAAAAAAAATTTGTTTTAAACATAAATCACCAAAGAGATGAATGAACAAACTCTAAAGCAATCTTTTGCAAAAAAAATGTGTTAGGTATTTTGTGTTCAACTATCAATAGATTTTTTTTTCCATATATGTCACTTATTTTTGGAAACAGACGCGATAAATGGATGCATAAAGGGAGATATTAAAATTAAAAAATGATCAAACATATGCAGCTTCGCTTTTATCGTAAACCACTGGTGGATTGATATCAAATGAAGTATTAAGCCTTACTGATTACAATCTGCATCTAACAAGTGTTTTAAAATACATCAATTTAAAGAAAACGTTTCTAAAACGAGTTATGGTGAAACCAAAACACACCTGGAAATCAGTTTTATGAAGATTTATTATGTTTCTAAATTTAATATTTGTTGTTTGCGTTTTTAGCTATGTTTTATTATATGCGTTATGAATTGCCTACATTAAGCATCAGTAGTGATATTTTTACTGGTCCTTTGGGACCAACGAGCCGCTCCAATATAGGTGTCTTTGAAGTAGAATACCGCTTAAGCCGGTGCTAGGGGGCGTGAGAGGTGTTGCTTCTTTCATTACTTCTCATGAACAGACTCAATAAAACCGAGTCTGCTGCTTTATTGTCTTAATTGTGTTTGTTGCTTTTATCAGTATTTATTAAGATGGATATCAGTGTATTGAACTATTTAATTTTTTAACTCACACACAAATATCTGTATGATTTTGAAACGTATTGTAAGAAAAATCAAACACTTTAAAAAACAACGTATTAACACATTTTTATTTTAAAAATCCAAACGAGATACATAAAGCTATTGTAATAGTTACAGTTAGATTGTATTAGCATGTTTAAGGCTTCACTTAATATATATCTGTGTGTCATACACATAGTATAATCCATATTTGATACACTCTGTATTAATTTCTTTTTTTATGCATATACCGTTTATATACCAACACGTTTGACATTTGTTGATGTGTTTTAATTTGCCTTATACTAACTTATGTTCTATTAATTCCAAATAAAAAGCACTTTTAATTATTAGCTCATCTGTAATCTATATCTTCATTATATCCAACATGGTTTTAAAGAAAACAACCATTGCTATTTGTCCTTTTGTTAAATGAAGTTCCACGTATATCCATGGCTTGTGCATATGTTATCCATTCCTTTCGTTAACATCTACTTAACACTGTATGACCAAGTGGATAAACACGTTCAACTCTGAATCCGGATATCACGGGTCTGAGACTCACTGGTGCCACGCGATACTTCGGTGTCCTTAAGCAAGACTCTAGCCTCGTCCGTCGGACGGGAGTGTTAACCGAGCTGTCCTTGTATCGGAGTCCATCTTTCGAGTACTTTAAAAAACCATAGGAATATATTCGATAGTAAGCGTAATACACATTTCCTAAACTGTTCCAATGCGATACCAAGGTGTCAACCCTTTTATATGTATAGTGTCACATACTTTTCTCCTATATATCCTTGTAATTGTTGTTTGTTTCAAATTTGTGAATTTCCTGTTCTTTTGAGGTTAAGTTCACTTTTTATACTTATAATGTATGAACTATATCTTTGTCCATATGTTTCCACCAATGGCAACTTTTTACAGTATACAGGAATACATATCACATCTTCCATTGTGATTTTAATCTTTTGCATTGATAAAGTGTTATGTTTTGTTCTTAAGTTACATTTCCACTTCACTATGCATGTTAAGATCTCCTTGATATTTTCTACTACGATAGCATCATTGTACTGGGCTTGGGTTAGCTTTGTTACAAAAGTGTTCGTATGATTTACACTTACAATGCTCAACTAGAGCCAGTCGATGGAAGCCATCACAAAACATCCGTATTTTCGATATCTCAATGTTACCTCAAGTCCAGACCTTGACTTTGATGGTGAAGGTCAAATTTCAGAACTGCATTGACATCCTCTCATCCTCAACACGCTTCATACTCAGTTTCAGCTTATTACCTTGAACGGTCTAGAAGGATTTCCGTGCACAAGCCATTTTCAGGCAAAACACTAAATCCTGACCTTGACCTTGATGATGAAGATCAAATTTCAGACCTTTAGTGACAACCTCATCTTCAACAAGCTTCCCATAACGTTTCAGCTTCTTACCTCGAATGGTGTCTGGAAGGAGTTCCGTCCAAAAGTATTTTTTTGAAGAAAAACATGAGTTGTGAACTTAGACGGTCAAGGTCAATAACTACTGATGGAAGCAACAAACACAAACAAGAGATACAAGTAGCAGACTCGGTTTTATTGATTCTGTTCATGAGAGGTAATGTAAAGTACAACACCTCTCACGCCTCCTAACACTGGTTTAAGCGATATTCTACTTTAAAGCCACAAAGACTGGGCTTGATGATCCCAAAGGATCAGTAAGTAATAACACTACTAATTTGTAGTCTTTTTACGGCCGCCACATAGTACTAAATAAATATTAGTGTGAATGTCAATAAATACTGAACAGGGGATCTCTTGGAAGAAGAATCATAAACATGAGATAAAAGTAGCAGACTTATCTTAAATGAAAATTCTTTTGACCTAGTCAAAATTTCTGTAAAGACGGATTTTTAATATCTCGAACCGTTCAGGAGTACAAGATCGTGACGGACGGGCTGACAGAGTGACGGACGGACTGCTTCAAAAACAATATATCCGATTTCTTCCAAAAAATGCGGTTATCATGAATGACATGTTTCTTATGCAAACGTATGATGCTGTGAAACATGACCGTTTACAGCTGCAAATGCATGATGTTTTACCAGAAGATCTGATTCCATTTCTCCCAAAAATATGTCTGTATCAGTCCGTTATCACTCATTTCCCATCCATGTCTAACAAGGAACTCAGGCTCTTGTTTTGAATTATCGGCATTCATTCTTAATGTTGCTTGAGTCGATGCATGTCTTACAGGGAGCTTAAAACTGCCTTCACATCATGGTGGAAGCTTTGCTAAACAGATAAATTTTAATCCAACAACTTCATTCATACTTGATCTAAACTATGGTGAAACACTGCACAATGTCCCTTTACGTCTTACGAAAATGGCTGCTAAAGACCTGTTTCAAAAGCCCTGTCATAGCCTGAGTCATCTTTAATTTCTACTTTATATTTTAAGCTAGAAGAACTATTTACCTTCATCACCGTGATAATTGTTTTATTTCCAATTACATAAAATGATCAAACAGAGTCGCAACCGGTCAGTCAAGAACTGTAGCAAAAAATGCACGTTTAGAGTCACAAATAGTGGTTTGTTGCTCCAGATACCGATAAATGTTCCATTATCGCAGTGTCGATAGGTAAACTGGCCTTTTAAAAAACAGTGTTTTACATGTCTTCTAGTATATCTACGAGCATTTCCAAAAGATATACAGGTAACTATCTTGCGTAGTTAGAATGTTTTATGCTGACGAAATAAGGCAGCATACTTGCCTGCGTCGCGAGATGTAATATCCAATCACCCGATCTTTCCGCCCTAATGCTGGTTAACATCAACTGTTTCCAGAAACATTGAACTTGAATGTTGCCGACCTTGAAAAAACGTAAGCACCAAGTTCTGAGATTTCCTGGGCGATATTACCTGATATGGCAATTTCAACTGCGTGCGTCATCTGCTTTATCAATGGATGCTTTATCTGAACAATTATAAAGTGTTTCTCTAATCTGTCAAAACGTGTCAAAAACAAACAAACAAAAGAACGACACAAGAAGCACCGTCATTAGCCCTTCATATGTTGGTGTTAGCCCAAGAACACTTCTGTGGTACTCTTTCCAGTCAACATACTCTCAACTGTAGAAGAAGCATATACGAGGGTCATTCAAAAAGTTCTGTCACTAACGCGTTTTAACAGTTATGTGCTCATTGTAAGTGTTGGTGTTTGATACCAAATGAACGAGAGTTTCAATACCATTCCATTGATGGTAAAATGAATGCTGTATCTTTTGTGTGACGAAAGTTATGGAACATTTAATACACATCGCTTATACACACTGAGGCATTTTCGTCCTGAGTTTTTTTCAGGTTTGTTAACTGTTACTTTTTTAAATGCCTGTTTTTCTTTAAGTACTTGTCGAAGACCTTTGATATTTCTCGTGCATTACAAGTTATATCTGTGCATTACAAGATTCAGAATTTGAGCATGGTAGATGAAAAGGCATTGTCTTAGAAATTAACATTTTAAGCTAACGTGTAAAATTAATTTAATGATAAATGGACATTAAATGGAAGGGCAATCTTCTGAAATAGCGTTTTTGGATGATCAATATTTTCTCTAAACATTGTACAAAATTCTACAATAATGTGTTGAATATGAAATTTAAACACTGAAGGACTATGATTTGTAAACAAATATGAAAACATATTAATACTATGAGAATAATTACGACATTTAAAAGATATAACATTTCCGTAAACAAAAGTAAGCAAATCAGTGTTATTTCTGCTAAAATTAAGGGATATGCATTCACTCATATCTGGTTTGCAGATCTTTCCGAATTCTCGATAATCATTTTCAGGGATTATGGGTGGATAACAACAGATGGCGTACAAGAACATTTAACAGCATAGACTTATTCAAATAATTTTTACAACGTTTTGTAACAAGGACTTTTCAGAGATGCCAGTATCCAAAAGGTGTGGTAGGGGGAGGTAATTCAGAGGTAGAAATAACCGGAATTTTTTTTTTGTTGTGTAATTTAAGACAGCGAACCCAGTAGTACTATAAATACATTACTTTATCTCAGTGTAATATCCAGTTCAAAGGATATATGCCTAGTGACAGAACTTTTTGAAGCACCCTCGTATGTAAGCAACTCTATTAGCCTAGCGTCACCTTATACACTTCCTATCTTCTAGTCGAACACAATGTGAATGGAGTTCTGTGGACTTAGACCTGAGTTCACTTGCTGTGCAACTGCATCAATTGCTGGTCCATCGTCTAAATATGTTTGTCTTTGCCTGACAATACTTGATAGACGTGTATATGGTGGACATATCGGTTGGACTTGTATAGATATATGATGGGAGCATACAATGCAATCGTATTAGGCTCATGAACTGGAAAAAGGCCAACAATATATATTTTGATCAGGTGTCATATCAATAACTGCAGTGTTGGACATGTTTCGGCAAGGCATAGATCTCAGGAAATCTCATGTGAAGTATTTGATATTAATTCCAAAATAAATTTCTAAAGCGAAAAGTATCTTGATGAGACTGGTCTTGTAGTAGACGTTTAAAAGGTAATTGTAGTTATTTAATACATGTATAGCTTATTTTCATGCGAAATTTTACTTGACTGTTCCTTATTTCTTGGAATTAAAATAGAGGTACTGTCGTCACCATCTTTCGTTTGAAAGCACACACTTGATAACGAGTGAAATGTATTCTTGTCATCTACTGTTTGCTATAACAGGCACAGAAACGGAATTAATTCAGAAGATTGATTAGCTTCTTTGAGCCAAAGTCATATACCTAATGTTCGGTGGTTGACTGTATCCTGTCGAAGAAAAGCAACCTTCCAAAAACTAAATTTGTCTTCGCAAGTGAAATGGATTTTCACTAGTGAAGAAGAATCCACCATTGGTAATGGACACACTTCTTTTAACTATTTGACACGCAAGTATAAGGCAAGAACAATACAAAATCAATTAGTACTTTGAATTGCGGGGGAAAAGTGCGCGTTGTGAACATCGCAAGTGATCGGCTGTGCAAAGTACATTCTTAAACTTATATAATTATACAACCGTCTTGATCGCAGCAAAAAAGTAGTAGTAAAGTATCTTTCCAACATTAAAATCATGAGTGGTTCATATATGTATTGTACAGAATAATGAGTAAAGCTAATTAAAAAGTGAATAATTTATATATTCATTAAGAAACTAATAAGATTAGTACAACGCCATTGATTAATTATCTCCCTTTATGTACAGTTTAAAATCATTTTGGATAACCAAACATATTTTAAAATATGTGTGTGATATTTGAAATCATGTATAGTAACAATATATTGCATAATATAACAGTAACTTTCAAGCAACAACAACATCAAAAGACTTTCATATGATTAGTAGCATACATGTTTAAGCATTAAAATATAAAAACCGGAGTAGGAAAAGTTTCGTCATAATTTGAGAAAGTTTATGCGTTTTATATTATTTCTTTTGTAGTAAATCTGTTCTCACATATTTTATTACATTTCTTATTGAACTAAAATGAATTGATAAATTAATTT
Source organism: Cyrtodaria siliqua (assembly GCA_037043455.1). Taxonomy (NCBI): domain Eukaryota; kingdom Metazoa; phylum Mollusca; class Bivalvia; order Adapedonta; family Hiatellidae; genus Cyrtodaria; species Cyrtodaria siliqua. The sequence continues at coordinate 25,757 of JAWPHD010010137.1, read as the reverse complement.
CACGTGAACTTGTATTAAACAAAATATAATTATCCTATTTAAAAAAAAACAATCGATATTTTTAAGTATAGTATTATTCCTTATATCCTTATATTTAAGAAATAATTTTTAGTTAAACATGAAATATAGAATACACATACGTAGGAAGATGTTTATATACATTTGTAAACGAAAAATGAGCTATCATTTCTCTGAAACTTATAATTTTAGTCGGTAGCTAATATTTTGCTGAAATATGTTATTTATGGGTTGTTGTGTTCAGGCGCCATTTTAAAAAAAGTGTACCATTTTGTGCAAGTAATTTTGGTGTGATCGTTTAGTACACATAATTACCTTTCATATGATATATAATAAGCCCATTTTCTAGCTAGTCCCAGTTAACTCCTTTACTAAGCGACTTTTTAACATATTGTCACTATAACAATGGATTATCTTTAGATGAATGTTTTTTAGATTTGTTAAAATTAGGTCAACGCAACATCCAAGATGGCTGCCATTACCATATATGGTTGAAACCTTAAAAAATCTTCTTCTCCAGAACTGCTGAACAGATTTCAACAGTTTTTCTTTTAAAATGAACGTCAACGCCTAGACTATCAAGTTTGTTCAAATGAAGTTCCTGGGTTAAAAAATGGTCGTTTCCCGGGGGTCCAAATTTTGTATATTGAGATTTTGCATGTTTTTCATATAGACATATAGGGAAAAACTTTAAAAAATCTTCTCTGAACCCACAAGGCACAGAGATCTCATGTATTACATGTAGCATCAGCTTATGGTCCTCTTCTAAGTTTGCTCAAATGATGACCCTGGGGTCAAATTTGTCCCCGCCCCGGGGGTCACAGTTTTACATAGACTTATATAGGAAAACAAATTAAAAAGCATCTTCTCGGAAACTACAAGCGCGAGAGGTTTGATATTTTGCATTTAATATAAGCTTATGGACCAAGTGTGTTCAAATGGTGACCCTCGGGGTACATTTGACCCCGCCCCTAGGGTCAGATGTTTTACATAGACATGTATAGGGAAAAACTTAAACAATCTTCTTCTCTGAAACTGCAAGAGCCAGTGGTTTAATATTTTGCATTTGCTATAAGCTTATGGTCCTCTACCAAGTTTGTTCAAATGGTGACCCATGGGTCACATTTGGCCCCACCCCGAGGGTCACAGTTTTACATAGGCTTGTATAGGGAAAAACTGAAAAAATCTTCTTCTCTAGAACCACATTGCACAGAGCTCTCATGTATTACATGTAGCATCAGCTTATGGTCCTCTACTAAATTTGTTCAAATGGTGACCCTGGGATCAAATTTGTTCCCGCCCCGAGGGTCACAGTTTTTCATAGACTTATATAGTTTTTTTTTTTAAAAAATCTTCTTCTCCGAAACTGCAAGAGCCAGAGGTTTGAAATTTTGCATTTACTATAAGCTTATGATCCTTTACCAAGTTTGTTCAAATGGTGACCCGAGGGTCACATTTGACCCCGCCCCAAGGGTCACATGTTTTACATAAACATGTATAGGGAAAAACTGAAAAAAAACTTCTTTTCTGGAACTGCAAGAGCCAGAGGTTTAATATTTTGCATTTCCTATAAGCTTTTGGTCCTCTACCAGTTTTGTTCCAAGGGTGACCCTTGTGTCAAATTTGGGCACGCCCCGGGGATCACAGTTTTACATTGACTTATATATATAGGGAAAAAGAATCTTCTCTGAAACTGCAAGAGCCAGGGGTTTAATATTTTGCATTTATTATAAGATTATGGTCCTCTACCAAGTTTATTCAAATGGTGACCCTGGGTTCAAATTTGACCCCGCCCCGTGGGTCACAGTTTTACATAGACTCATATAGGAAACACATTAAAATCTTCTTCTCTGGAACTACAAGAGCCATAAGTTTAATATTTTGCATTTACTATACTCTTATGGTCCTTTACCAAGTTTGTTCAAATGGTGACCATGGGGTCACATTTGGCCCTGCCCCAGGGGTCATGTTTTACATAGACTTGTATAGGGAAAAACTTAAAAAATCTTCTTCTCTGAAACCACAAAGCTCCCATATATTACATGTAGCCCTGGGGGTCACAGTTGGCCTTGCCCAAGGTGTTACACTCTAGCACCTTCATTTTGTATTTGATATGTACCAAACTTTGTCAGTGTCTTTATATCAGTGTTGTTATACACAACAGAGCCCACATTTCTTGAACAATCTTAACCAAACTTGCACATATTGTATAAGACCATAAGATTTCGAAGTAGTTTGATAATGTGCCAGTACTCAGGTGATCGATTTAGGGCCATCTTGGCCCTCTTGTTGTTAATGACAAGTGTGTGAAGTTTTATAAAGTTCAGTACTGATGCTTGCACCTGACGTACCTTATTGTTAATAACAAGTGTGTGGCGTTTTATAAAGTTCAGTACTGATGCTTGCACCTGACGTACCTTATTGTTAATGACAAGTGTGTGAAGTTTTATAAAGTTCAGTACTGATGCTTGCACCTGACGTACCTTATTGTTGATGACAAGTGTGTGAAGTTTTATAAAGTTCAGTACTGTTGCTTGCACCTGACGAACCTTATTGTTGATGACAAGTGTGTGACGTTTTATAAAGTTCAGTACTGATGCTTGCACCTGACGTACCTTATTGTTGATGACAAGTGTGTGAAGTGTTATAAAGTTCAGTACTGATGCTTGCACCTGACGTACCTTATTGTTGATGACAAGTGTGTGAAGTTTTATAAAGTTCAGTACTGTTGCTTGCACCTGACGTACCTTATTGTTGATGACAAGTGTGTGACGTTTTATAAAGTTCAGTACTGATGCTTGCACCTGACGTACCTTATTGTTGATGACAAGTGTGTGAAGTTTTATAAAGTTCAGTACTGTTGCTTGCACCTGACGTACCTTATTGTTGATGACAAGTGTGTGACGTTTTATAAAGTTCAGTACTGTTGCTTGCACCTGACGTACCTTATTGTTGATGACAAGTGTGTGACGTTTTATAAAGTTCAGTACTGATGCTTGCACCTGACGTACCTTATTGTTGATGACAAGTGTGTGACGTTTTATAAAGTTCAGTACTGTTGCTTGCACCTGACGTACCTTATTGTTGATGACAAGTGTGTGACGTTTTATAAAGTTCAGTACTGATGCTTGCACCTGACGTACCTTATTGTTGATGACAAGTGTGTGAAGTGTTATAAAGTTCAGTACTGATGCTTGCACCTGACGTACCTTATTGTTGATGACAAGTGTGTGACGTTTTATAAAGTTCAGTACTGATGCTTGCACCTGACGTACCTTATTGTTGATGACAAGTGTGTGACGTTTTAAGAAGTACTGATGCTTGCACCCGACGTACCTTATTGTTGATGACAAGTGTGTGACGTTTTATGAAGTACTGATGCTTGCACCCGACGTACCTTATTGTTGATGACAAGTGTGTGAAGTGTTATAAAGTTCAGTACTGATGCTTGCACCTGACGTACCTTATTGTTGATGACAAATGTGTGACGTTTTATGAAGTACTGATGCTTGCACCCGACGTACCTTATTGTTGATGACAAGTGTGTGAAGTGTTATAAAGTTCAGTACTGATGCTTGCACCTGACGTACCTTATTGTTGATGACAAGTGTGTGAAGTGTTATAAAGTTCAGTACTGATGCTTGCACCCGACGTACCTTATTGTTGATGACAAGTGTGTCAAGTGTTATAAAGTTCAGTACTGATGCTTGCACCTGACGTACCTTATTGTTGATGACAAGTGTGTGAAGTGTTATAAAGTTCAGTACTGATGCTTGCACCCGACGTACCTTATTGTTGATGACAAGTGTGTGAAGTGTTATAAAGTTCAGTACTGATGCTTGCACCTGACGTACCTTATTGTTGATGACAAGTGTGTGAAGTGTTATAAAGTTCAGTACTGATGCTTGCACCCGACGTACCTTATTGTTGATGACAAGTGTGTGAAGTGTTATAAAGTTCAGTACTGATGCTTGCACCTGACATACCTTATTGTTGATGACAAGTGTGTGAAGTGTTATAAAGTTCAGTACTGATGCTTGCACCTGATATACCTTATTGTTGATGACAAGTGTGTGAAGTGTTATAAAGTTCAGTACTGATGCTTGCACCCGACGTACCTTATTGTTGATGACAAGTTTGTGAAGTGTTATGAAGTTCAGTACTGATGCTTGCACCTGACGTACCTTATTGTTGATGACAAGTGTGTGAAGTGTTATAAAGTTCAGTACTGATGCTTGCACCTGACGTACCTTATTGTTGATGACAAGTGTGTGACGTTTTATAAAGTTCAGTACTGATGCTTGCACCTGACGTACCTTATTGTTGATGACAAGTGTGTGACGTTTTATGAAGTTCAGTACTGATGCTTGCACCTGACGTACCTTATTGTTGATGACAAGTGTGTGACGTTTTATGAAGTACTGATGCTTGCACCCGACGTACCTTATTGTTGATGACAAGTGTGTGAAGTGTTATAAAGTTCAGTACTGATGCTTGCACCTGACGTACCTTATTGTTGATGACAAGTGTGTGAAGTGTTATGAAGTTCAGTACTGATGTTTGCACCCGACGTACCTTATTGTTGATGACAAGTGTGTGACGTTTTATGAAGTTCAGTACTGATGCTTGCACCCGACGTACCTTATTGTTGATGACAAGTGTGTGAAGTGTTATAAAGTTCAGTACTGATGCTTGCACCCGACGTACCTTATTGTTGATGACAAGTGTGTGAAGTGTTATAAAGTTCAGTACTGATGCTTGCACCTGACGTACCTTATTGTTGATGACAAGTGTGTGAAGTGTTATAAAGTTCAGTACTGATGCTTGCACCCGACGTACCTTATTGTTGATGACAAGTGTGTGAAGTGTTATAAAGTTCAGTACTGATGCTTGCACCCGACGTACCTTATTGTTGATGACAAGTGTGTGAAGTGTTATAAAGTTCAGTACTGATGCTTGCACCCGACGTACCTTATTGTTGATGACAAGTGTGTGACGTTTTATGAAGTTCAGTACTGATGCTTGCAACTGACATACCTTATTGTTGATGACAAGTGTGTGACGTTTTATGAAGTACTGATGCTTGCAACTGACGTACCTTATTGTTGATGACAAATGTGTGACGTTTTATGAAGTACTGATGCTTGCAACTGACGTACCTTATTGTTGATGACAAGTGTGTGACGTTTTATGAAGTACTGATGCTTGCAACTGACGTACCTTATTGTTGATGACAAGTGTGTGAAGTTTTATGAAGTTCAGTACTGATGCTTGCACCTGACGTACCTTATTGTTGATGACAAGTGTGTGACGTTTTATGAAGTACTGATGCTTGCACCCGACGTACCTTATTGTTGATGACAAATGTGTGACGTTTTATGAAGTACTGATGCTTGCACCCGACGTACCTTATTGTTGATGACAAGTGTGTGAAGTGTTATAAAGTTCAGTACTGATGCTTGCACCTGACGTACCTTATTGTTGATGACAAGTGTGTGACGTTTTATAAAGTTCAGTACTGATGCTTGCACCTGACGTACCTTATTGTTGATGACAAGTGTGTGACGTTTTATAAAGTTCAGTACTGATGCTTGCACCTGACGTACCTTATTGTTGATGACAAATGTGTGACGTTTTATAAAGTTCAGTACTGATGCTTGCACCTGACGTACCTTATTGTTGATGACAAGTGTGTGACGTTTTATAAAGTTCAGTACTGATGCTTGCACCTGACGTACCTTATTGTTGATGACAAGTGTGTGACGTTTTATAAAGTTCAGTACTGATGCTTGCACCTGACGTACCTTATTGTTGATGACAAGTGTGTGACGTTTTATGAAGTTCAGTACTGATGCTTGCACCTGACGTACCTTATTGTTGATGACAAGTGTGTGAAGTGTTATAAAGTTCAGTACTGATGCTTGCACCCGACGTACCTTATTGTTGATGACAAGTGTGTGAAGTGTTATAAAGTTCAGTACTGATGCTTGCACCTGACGTACCTTATTGTTGATGACAAGTGTGTGACGTTTTATGAAGTTCAGTACTGATGCTTGCACCTGACATACCATATTGTTGATGACAAGTGTGTGACGTTTTATGAAGTTCAGTACTGATGCTTGCACCTGGCATACCTTATTGTTGATGACAAGTGTGTGACGTTTTATGAAGTACTGATGCTTGCACCCGACGTACCTTATTGTTGATGACAAGTGTGTGAAGTTTTATAAAGTTCAGTACTGATGCTTGCACCTGACGTACCTTATTGTTGATGACAAGTGTGTGAAGTTTTATAAAGTTCAGTACTGATGCTTGCACCTGACATACCTTAATGTTGTTGACAAGTGTGTGAAGTGTTATGAAGTTCAGTACTGATGCTTGCACCTGACATACCTTATTGTTGATGACAAGTGTGTGAAGTTTTATGAAGTTCAGTACTGATGCTTGCACCTGGTATACCTTATTGTTGATGACAATTGTGTGACGTTTTATGAAGTTCAGTACTGATGCTTGCACCTGGTATACCTTATTGTTGATGACAAGTGTGTGACGTTTTATAAAGTTCAGTACTGATGCTTGCACCTGACGTACCTTATTGTTGATGACAAGTGTGTGACGTTTTATAAAGTTCAGTACTGATGCTTGCACCTGACATACCTTATTGTTGATGACAAGTGTGTGACGTTTTATAAAGTTCAGTACTGATGCTTGCACCTGACGTACCTTATTGTTGATGACAAGTGTGTGACGTTTTATAAAGTTCAGTACTGATGCTTGCACCTGACGTACCTTATTGTTGATGACAAGTGTGTGACGTTTTATGAAGTACTGATGCTTGCACCCGACGTACCTTATTGTTGATGACAAGTGTGTGAAGTTTTATAAAGTTCAGTACTGATGCTTGCACCTGACGTACCTTATTGTTGATGACAAGTGTGTGACGTTTTATAAAGTTCAGTACTGATGCTTGCACCTGACGTACCTTATTGTTGATGACAAGTGTGTGACGTTTTATGAAGTACTGATGCTTGCACCCGACGTACCTTATTGTTGATGACAAGTGTGTGAAGTTTTATAAAGTTCAGTACTGATGCTTGCACCTGACGTACCTTATTGTTGATGACAAGTGTGTGACGTTTTATGAAGTACTGATGCTTGCACCCGACGTACCTTATTGTTGATGACAAGTGTGTGAAGTTTTATAAAGTTCAGTACTGATGCTTGCACCTGACGTACCTTATTGTTGATGACAAGTGTGTGACGTTTTATAAAGTTCAGTACCGATGCTTGCACCTGATGTACCTTATTGTTGATGACAAGTGTGTGACGTTTTATGAAGTACTGATGCTTGCACCCGACGTACCTTATTGTTGATGACAAGTGTGTGAAGTTTTATAAAGTTCAGTACTGATGCTTGCACCTGGTATACCTTATTGTTGATGACAAGTGTGTGAAGTGTTATGAAGTTCAGTACTGATGCTTGCACCTGACATACCTTATTGTTGATGACAAATGTGTGACGTTTTATGAAGTACTGATGCTTGCACCCGACGTACCTTATTGTTGATGACAAGTGTGTGAAGTGTTATAAAGTTCAGTACTGATGCTTGCACCTGACGTACCTTATTGTTGATGACAAGTGTGTGAAGTGTTATAAAGTTCAGTACTGATGCTTGCACCTGACGTACCTTATTGTTGATGACAAGTGTGTGAAGTGTTATAAAGTTCAGTACTGATGCTTGCACCCGACGTACCTTATTGTTGATGACAAGTGTGTGAAGTGTTATAAAGTTCAGTACTGATGCTTGCACCTGACGTACCTTATTGTTGATGACAATTGTGTGACGTTTTATAAAGTTCAGTACTGATGCTTGCACCTGACGTACCTTATTGTTGATGACAAGTGAGTGAAGTGTTATGAAGTTCAGTACTGTTGCTTGCACCTGGCATACCTTATTGTTGATGACAAGTGTGTGAAGTTTTATGAAGTTCAGTACTGATGCTTGCACCTGACATACCTTATTGTTGATGACAAGTGTGTGAAGTGTTATAAAGTTCAGTACTGATGCTTGCACCCGACGTACCTTATTGTTGATGACAAGTGTGTGAAGTGTTATAAAGTTCAGTAGTGATGCTTGCACCTGACGTACCTTATTGTTGATGACAAGTGTGTGAAGTGTTATAAAGTTCAGTACTGATGCTTGCACCTGACGTACCTTATTGTTGATGACAAGTGTGTGAAGTGTTATAAAGTTCAGTACTGATGCTTGCACCTGACGTACCTTATTGTTGATGACAAGTGTGTGACGTTTTATAAAGTTCAGTACTGATGCTTGCACCTGACGTACCTTATTGTTGATGACAAGTGAGTGAAGTGTTATGAAGTTCAGTACTGTTGCTTGCACCTGGCATACCTTATTGTTGATGACAAGTGTGTGAAGTTTTATAAAGTTCAGTACTGATGCTTGCACCTGACATACCTTATTGTTGATGACAAGTGTGTGAAGTTTTATGAAGTTCAGTACTGATGCTTGCACCTGACGTACCTTATTGTTGATGACAAATGTGTGAAGTGTTATAAAGTTCAGTACTGATGCTTGCACCCGACGTACCTTATTGTTGATGACAAGTGTGTGAAGTGTTATAAAGTTCAGTACTGATGCTTGCACCTGACGTACCTTATTGTTGATGACAAGTGTGTGACGTTTTATGAAGTTCAGTACTGATGCTTGCACCTGACATACCTTATTGCTGATGACAAGTGTGTGACGTTTTATGAAGTACTGATGCTTGCACCCGACGTACCTTATTGTTGATGACAAGTGTGTGACGTTTTATGAAGTTCAGTACTGATGCTTGCACCTGACATACCTTATTGCTGATGACAAGTGTGTGACGTTTTATGAAGTACTGATGCTTGCACCCGACGTACCTTATTGTTGATGACAAGTGTGTGACGTTTTATGAAGTGCTGATGCTTGCACCCGACGTACCTTATTGTTGATGACAAGTGTGTGAAGTGTTATAAAGTTCAGTACTGATGCTTGCACCTGACGTACCTTATTGTTGATGACAAGTGTGTGACGTTTTATGAAGTTCAGTACTGATGCTTGCACCTGACATACCTTATTGCTGATGACAAGTGTGTGACGTTTTATGAAGTACTGATGCTTGCACCCGACGTACCTTATTGTTGATGACAAGTGTGTGACGTTTTATGAAGTACTGATGCAAGACCCGACGTACCTTATTGTTGATGACAAGTGTGTGACGTTTTATGAAGTACTGATGCTTGCACCCGACGTACCTTATTGTTGATGACAAGTGTGTGAAGTTTTATAAAGTTCAGTACTGATGCTTGCACCTGACATACCTTATTGTTGATGACAAGTGTGTGACGTTTTATGAAGTACTGATGCTTGCACCCGACGTACCTTATTGTTGATGACAAGTGTGTGAAGTTTTATAAAGTACTGATGCTTGCACCCGACGTACCTTATTGTTGATGACAAGTGTGTGAAGTTTTATAAAGTTCAGTACTGATGCTTGCACCTGACATACCTTATTGTTGATGACAAGTGTGTGAAGTTTTATAAAGTACTGATGCTTGCACCCGACGTACCTTATTGTTGATGACAAGTGTGTGAAGTTTTATAAAGTTCAGTACTGATGCTTGCACCTGACATACCTTATTGTTGATGACAAGTGTGTGACGTTTTATGAAGTACTGATGCTTGCACCCGACGTACCTTATTGTTGATGACAAGTGTGTGAAGTTTTATAAATTACTGATGCTTGCACCCGACGTACCTTATTGTTGATGACAAGTGTGTGAAGTTTTATAAAGTTCAGTACTGATGATTGCACCAGACATACCTTATTGTTGATGACAAATGTGTGACGTTTTATAAAGTACTGATGCTTGCACCCGACGTACCTTATTGTTGATGACAAATGTGTGACGTTTTATAAAGTACTGATGCTTGCACCCGACGTACCTTATTGTTGATGACAAGTGTGTGAAGTGTTATAAAGTTCAGTACTGATGCTTGCACCTGACGTACCTTATTGTTGATGACAAGTGTGTGAAGTGTTATAAAGTTCAGTACTGATGCTTGCACCCGACGTACCTTATTGTTGATGACAAGTGTGTGAAGTGTTATAAAGTTCAGTACTGATGCTTGCACCCGACGTACCTTATTGTTGATGACAAGTGTGTGACGTTTTATGAAGTACTGATGCTTGCACACGACGTACCTTATTGTTGATGACAAGTGTGTGAAGTTTTATAAAGTTCAGTACTGATGCTTGCACCTGACATACCTTATTGTTGATGACAAGTGTGTGACATTTTATGAAGTACTGATGCTTGCACCCGACGTACCTTATTGTTGATGACAAGTGTGTGAAGTTTTATAAAGTTCAGTACTGATGCTTGCACCCGACGTACCTTATTGTTGATGACAAGTGTGTGAAGTTTTATAAAGTACTGATGCTTGCACCCGACGTACCTTATTGTTGATGACAAGTGTGTGAAGGTTTATAAAGTTCAGTACTGATGCTTGCACCTGACGTACCTTATTGTTGATGACAAGTGTGTGAAGTGTTATAAAGTTCAGTACTGATGCTTGCACCCGACGTACCTTATTGTTGATGACAAGTGTGTGACGTTTTATAAAGTTCAGTACTGATGCTTGCACCTGACATACCTTATTGTTGATGACAAGTGTGTGACGTTTTATGAAGTTCAGTACTGATGCTTGCACCTGGTATACCTTATTGTTGATGACAAGTGTGTGACGTTTTATAAAGTTCAGTACTGATGCTTGCACCCGACGTACCTTATTGTTGAGGACAAGTGTGTGAAGTGTTATAAAGTTCAGTACTGATGCTTGCACCTGACGTACCTTATTGTTGATGACAAGTGTGTGAAGTTTTATGAAGTTCAGTACTGATGCTTGCACCTGACATACTTTATTGTTACTGACAAGTGGGTGAAGTTTGATGAAGTTCAGTACTGATGCTTGCACCTGGTATACCTTATTGTTAATGACAAGTGTGTGAAGTTTTATGAAGTTCAGTACTGATGCTTGCACCAGACATACATTATTGTTAATGACAAGTGTGTGAAGTTTTATAAAGTTCAGTAATGACGCTTGCACCTGACGTACCTTATTGTTGATGACAAGGGTGTGAAGTGTTATCAAGTTCAGTACTGATGCTTGCAACTGACGTACCTTATTGTTGATGACAAGTGTGTGAAGTTTTATAAAGTTCAGTACTGATGCTTGCACCTGACGTACCTTATTGTTGATGACAAGTGTGTGACGTTTTATGAAGTTCAGTACTGATGCTTGCACCTGGCATACCTTATTGCTGAAGACAAGTGTGTGAAGTTTTATGATGTTCAGTACTGATGCTTGCACCTGGTATACCTTATTGTTGATGACAAGTGTGTGAAGTTTTATGATGTTCAGTACTGATGCTTGCACCTGGTATACTTTATTGTTGATGACAAATGTGTGAAGTTTTATGAAGTTCAGTACTGAAGCTTGCACCTAACATACATTATTGTTGATGACAAGTGTGTGAAGTTTTATGAAGTTCAGTACTGATGCTTGCACCTGGTAAACCTTATTGTTGATGACAAGTGTGTGAAGTTTTATAAAGTTCAGTACTGATGCTTGCACCTGGCATACCTTATTGTTGATGACAAGTGTGTGAAGTTTTATGAAGTTCAGTACTGATGCTTGCACCTGGCATACCTTATTGTTGATGACAAGTGTGTGAAGTTTTATAAAGTTCAGTACTGTTGCTTGCACCTGGCATACCTTATTGTTGATGACAAGTGTGTGAAGTTTTATGAAGTTCAGTACTGATGCTTGCACCTGGAATACCTTATAGTTGATGACTAGTGTGTGAAGTTTGATGAAGTTCAGTACTGATGCTTGCACCTGGTATACCTTATTGTTGATGACAAGTGTGTGAAGTTTTATGAAGTTCAGTACTGATGCTTGCACCTGACATACTTTATTGTTAATGACAAGTGTGTGAAGTTTTATAAAGTTCAGTACTGACGCTTGCACCAGACGTACCTTATTGTTGATGACAAGTGTGTGAAGTTTTATAAAGTTCAGTACTGATGCTTGCGCCTGACGTACCTTATTGTTGATGACAAGTGTGTGAAGTTTTATAAAGTTCAGTACTGATGCTTGCACCTGACGTACCTTATTGTTGATGACAAGTGTGCGAAGTTTTATAAAGTTCAGTACTGATGCTTGCACCTGACGTACCTTATTGTTGATGACAAGTGTGTGACGTTTTATAAAGTTCAGTACTGATGCTTGCACCTGACGTACCTTATTGTTGATGACAAGTGTGTGACGTTTTATAAAGTTCAGTACTGATGCTTGCACCTGACGTACCTTATTGTTGATGACAAGTGTGTGACGTTTTATAAAGTTCAGTACTGATGCTTGCACCTGACGTACCTTATTGTTGATGACAAGTGTGTGAAGTTTTATGAAGTTCAGTACTGATGCTTGCACCTGGTATACCTTATAGTTGATGACAAGTGTGTGAAGTTTTATGAAGTTCAGTACTGATGCTTGCACCTGGTATACTTTATTGTTGATGACAAGTGTGTGAAGTTTTATGAAGTTCAGTACTGATGCTTGCACCTGACATACCTTATTGTTGATGACAAGTGTGTGAAGTTTTATGAAGTTCAGTACTGATGCTTGCACCTGACGTACCTTATTGTTGATGACAAGTGTGTGACGTTTTATAAAGTTCAGTACTGATGCTTGCACCTGACGTACCTTATTGTTGATGACAAGTGTGTGAAGTTTTATGAAGTTCAGTACTGATGCTTGCACCTGGTATACCTTATAGTTGATGACAAGTGTGTGAAGTTTTATGAAGTTCAGTACTGATGCTTGCACCTGGTATACTTTATTGTTGATGACAAGTGTGTGAAGTTTTATGAAGTTCAGTACTGATGCTTGCACCTGACATACCTTATTGTTGATGACAAGTGTGTGAAGTTTTATGAAGTTCAGTACTGATGCTTGCATCTGGTATACCTTATTGTTGATGACAAGTGTGTGAAGTGTTATGAAGTTCAGTACTGTTGCTTGCACCTGGCATACCTTATTGTTGATGACAAGTGTGTGAAGTTTTATGAAGTTCAGTACTGATGCTTGCACCTGGTATACCTTATAGTTGATGACAAGTGTGTGAAGTTTAATGAAGTTCAGTACTGATGCTTGCACCTGGTATACCTTATTGTTGATGACAAGTGTGTGAAGTTTTATGAAGTTCAGTACTGATGCTTGCACCTGACATACTTTATTGTTAATGACAAGTGTGTGAAGTTTTATAAGGTTCAGTACTGACGCTTGCACCTGACGTACCTTATTGTTGATGACAAGTGTGTGAAGTTTTATAAAGTTCAGTACTGATGCTTGCACCTGACGTACCTTATTGTTGATGACAAGTGTGTGAAGTTTTATAAAGTTCAGTACTGATGCTTGCACCTGACGTACCTTATTGTTGATGACAAGTGTGTGAAGTTTTATAAAGTTCAGTACTGATGCTTGCACCTGACATACCTTATTGTTGATGACAAGTGTGTGAAGTTTTATGAAGTACTGATGCTTGCACCCGACGTACCTTATTGTTGATGACAAGTGTGTGACGTTTTATGAAGTACTGATGCTTGCACCCGACGTACCTTATTGTTGATGACAAGTGTGTGACGTTTTATAAAGTTCAGTACTGATGCTTGCACCTGACGTACCTTATTGTTGATGACAAGTGTGTGACGTTTTATGAAGTACTGATGCTTGCACCCGACGTACCTTATTGTTGATGACAAGTGTGTGAAGTGTTATAAAGTTCAGTACTGATGCTTGCACCTGACGTACCTTATTGTTGATGACAAGTGTGTGACGTTTTATAAAGTTCAGTACTGATGCTTGCACCTGACGTACCTTATTGTTGATGACAAGTGTGTGAAGTGTTATAAACATCAGTACTGATGCTTGCACCTGACGTACCTTATTGTTGATGACAAGTGTGTGACGTTTTATAAAGTTCAGTACTGATGCTTGCACCTGACGTACCTTATTGTTGATGACAAGTGTGTGAAGTTTTATAAAGTTCAGTACTGATGCTTGCACCTGACGTACCTTATTGTTGATGACAAGTGTGTGACGTTTTATAAAGTTCAGTACTGATGCTTGCACCTGACGTACCTTATTGTTGATGACAAGTGTGTGAAGTTTTATAAAGTTCAGTACTGATGCTTGCACCTGACGTACCTTATTGTTGATGACAAGTGTGTGACGTTTTATAAAGTTCAGTACTGATGCTTGCACCCGACGTACCTTATTGTTGATGACAAGTGTGTGAAGTGTTATAAAGTTCAGTACTGATGCTTGCACCTGACGTACCTTATTGTTGATGACAAGTGTGTGACGTTTTATAAAGTTCAGTACTGATGCTTGCACCTGACGTACCTTATTGTTGATGACAAGTGTGTGAAGTTTTATAAAGTTCAGTACTGATGCTTGCACCTGACGTACCTTATTGTTGATGACAAGTGTGTGACGTTTTATAAAGTTCAGTACTGATGCTTGCACCTGGTATACCTTATTGTTGATGACAAGTGTGTGAAGTGTTATAAAGTTCAGTACTGATGCTTGCACCTGACATACCTTATTGTTGATGACAAGTGTGTGAAGTTTTATGAAGTTCAGTACTGATGCTTGCACCTGACATACCTTATGTTGATGACAAGTGTGTGAAGTTTTATAAAGTTCAGTACTGATGCTTGCACCTGACGTACCTTATTGTTGATGACAAGTGTGCGAAGTTTTATAAAGTTCAGTACTGATGCTTGCACCTGACGTACCTTATTGTTGATGACAAGTGTGCGAAGTTTTATAAAGTTCAGTACTGATGCTTGCACCTGACGTACCTTATTGTTGATGACAAGTGTGTGACGTTTTATAAAGTTCAGTACTGATGCTTGCACCTGACGTACCTTATTGTTGATGACAAGTGTGTGACGTTTTATAAAGTTCAGTACTGATGCTTGCACCTGACGTACCTTATTGTTGATGACAAGTGTGTGACGTTTTATAAAGTTCAGTACTGATGCTTGCACCTGACGTACCTTATTGTTGATGACAAGTGTGTGAAGTTTTATGAAGTTCAGTACTGATGCTTGCACCTGGTATACCTTATAGTTGATGACAAGTGTGTGAAGTTTTATGAAGTTCAGTACTGATGCTTGCACCTGGTATACCTTATTGTTGATGACAAGTGTGTGAAGTTTTATGAAGTTCAGTACTGATGCTAGCACCTGACATACCTTATTGTTGATGACAAGTGTGTGAAGTTTTATGAAGTTCAGTACTGATGCTTGCACCTGGTATACCTTATTGTTGATGACAAGTGTGTGAAGTGTTATGAAGTTCAGTACTGTTGCTTGCACCTGGCATACCTTATTGTTGATGACAAGTGTGTGAAGTTTTATGAAGTTCAGTACTGATGCTTGCACCTGGTATACCTTATAGTTGATGACAAGTGTGTGAAGTTTGATGAAGTTCAGTACTGATGCTTGCACATGGTATACCTTATTGTTGATGACAAGTGTGTGAAGTTTTATGAAGTGCAGTACTGATGCTTGCACCTGACATACTTTATTGTTAATGACAAGTGTGTGAAGTTTTATAAGGTTCAGTACTGACGCTTGCACCTGACGTACCTTATTGTTGATGACAAGTGTGTGAAGTTTTATAAAGTTCAGTACTGATGCTTGCACCTGACGTACCTTATTGTTGATGACAAGTGTGTGAAGTTTTATAAAGTTCAGTATTGATGCTTGCACCTGACGTACCTTATTGTTGATGACAAGTGTGTGAAGTTTTATAAAGTTCAGTACTGATGCTTGCACCTGACATACCTTATTGTTGATGACAAGTGTGTGAAGTTTTATGAAGTACTGATGCTTGCACCCGACGTACCTTATTGTTGATGACAAGTGTGTGACGTTTTATGAAGTACTGATGCTTGCACCCGACGTACCTTATTGTTGATGACAAGTGTGTGACGTTTTATAAAGTTCAGTACTGATGCTTGCACCTGACGTACCTTATTGTTGATGACAAGTGTGTGACGTTTTATGAAGTACTGATGCTTGCACCCGACGTACCTTATTGTTGATGACAAGTGTGTGAAGTGTTATAAAGTTCAGTACTGATGCTTGCACCTGACATACCTTATTGTTGATGACAAGTGTGTGACGTTTTATAAAGTTCAGTACTGATGCTTGCACCTGACGTACCTTATTGTTGATGACAAGTGTGTGACGTTTTATAAAGTTCAGTACTGATGCTTGCACCTGACGTACCTTATTGTTGATGACAAGTGTGTGACGTTTTATAAAGTTCAGTACTGATGCTTGCACCTGGTATACCTTATTGTTGATGACAAGTGTGTGAAGTTTTATGAAGTTCAGTACTGATGCTTGCACCTGACATACCTTATTGTTGATGACAAGTGTGTGAAGTTTTATGAAGTTCAGTACTGATGCTTGCATCTGGTATACCTTATTGTTGATGACAAGTGTGTGAAGTGTTATGAAGTTCAGTACTGTTGCTTGCACCTGGCAAACCTTATTGTTGATGACAAGTGTGTGAAGTTTTATGAAGTTCAGTACTGATGCTTGCACCTGGTATACCTTATAGTTGATGACAAGTGTGTGAAGTTTGATGAAGTTCAGTACTGATGCTTGCACCTGGTATACCTTATTGTTGATGACAAGTGTGTGAAATTTTATGAAGTTCAGTACTGATGCTTGCACCTGACATACTTTATTGTTAATGACAAGTGTGTGAAGTTTTATAAGGTTCTGTACTGACGCTTGCACCTGACGTACCTTATTGTTGATGACAAGTGTGTGAAGTTTTATAAAGTTCAGTACTGATGCTTGCACCTGACGTACCTTATTGTTGATGACAAGTGTGTGAAGTTTTATAAAGTTCAGTACTGATGCTTGCACCTGACGTACCTTATTGTTGATGACAAGTGTGTGAAGTTTTATAAAGTTCAGTACTGATGCTTGCACCTGACGTACCTTATTGTTGATGACAAGTGTGTGAAGTTTTATAAAGTTCAGTACTGATGCTTGCACCTGACGTACCTTATTGTTGATGACAAGTGTGTGAAGTTTTATAAAGTTCAGTACTGATGCTTGCACCTGACATACCTTATTGTTGATGACAAGTGTGTGAAGTTTTATGAAGTACTGATGCTTGCACCCGACGTACCTTATTGTTGATGACAAGTGTGTGACGTTTTATGAAGTACTGATGCTTGCACCCGACGTACCTTATTGTTGATGACAAGTGTGTGACGTTTTATAAAGTTCAGTACTGATGCTTGCACCTGACGTACCTTATTGTTGATGACAAGTGTGTGACGTTTTATGAAGTACTGATGCTTGCACCCGACGTACCTTATTGTTGATGACAAGTGTGTGAAGTGTTATAAAGTTCAGTACTGATGCTTGCACCTGACATACCTTATTGTTGATGACAAGTGTGTGACGTTTTATAAAGTTCAGTACTGATGCTTGCACCTGACGTACCTTATTGTTGATGACAAGTGTGTGACGTTTTATAAAGTTCAGTACTGATGCTTGCACCTGACGTACCTGATTGTTGATGACAAGTGTGTGAAGTTTTATAAAGTTCAGTACTGATGCTTGCACCTGACGTACCTTATTGTTGATGACAAGTGTGTGACGTTTTATAAAGTTCAGTACTGATGCTTGCACCTGACGTACCTTATTGTTGATGACAAGTGTGTGAAGTTTTATAAAGTTCAGTACTGATGCTTGCACCTGACGTACCTTATTGTTGATGACAAGTGTGTGACGTTTTATAAAGTTCAGTACTGATGCTTGCACCTGACGTACCTTATTGTTGATGACAAGTGTGTGAAGTTTTATAAAGTTCAGTACTGATGCTTGCACCTGACGTACCTTATTGTTGATGACAAGTGTGTGACGTTTTATAAAGTTCAGTACTGATGCTTGCACCCGACGTACCTTATTGTTGATGACAAGTGTGTGAAGTGTTATAAAGTTCAGTAATGATGCTTGCACCTGACGTACCTTATTGTTGATGACAAGTGTGTGACGTTTTATAAAGTTCAGTACTGATGCTTGCACCTGACGTACCTTATTGCTGATGACAAGTGTGTGACGTTTTATAAAGTTCAGTACTGATGCTTGCACCTGGTATACCTTATTGTTGATGACAAGTGTGTGAAGTGTTATAAAGTTCAGTACTGATGCTTGCACCTGACATACCTTATTGTTGATGACAAGTGTGTGAAGTTTTATAAAGTTCAGTACTGATGCTTGCACCTGACGTACCTTATTGTTGATGACAAGTGTGTGAAGTTTTATAAAGTTCAGTACTGATGCTTGCACCTGACGTACCTTATTGTTGATGACAAGTGTGTGACGTTTTATAAAGTTCAGTACTGATGCTTGCACCTGACGTACCTTATTGTTGATGACAAGGTGTGAAGTTTTATAAAGTTCAGTACTGATGCTTGCACCTGACGTACCTTATTGTTGATGACAAGTGTGCGAAGTTTTATAAAGTTTAGTACTGATGCTTGCACCTGACGTACCTTATTGTTGATGACAAGTGTGTGACGTTTTATAAAGTTCAGTACTGATGCTTGCACCTGACGTACCTTATTGTTGATGACAAGTGTGTGACGTTTTATAAAGTTCAGTACTGATGCTTGCACCTGACGTACCTTATTGTGTGATGACAAGTGTGTGACGTTTTATATAGTTCAGTACTGATGCGTGCACCTGACGTACCTTATTGTTGATGACAAGTGTGTGAAGTTGTTATGAAGTTCAGTACTGATGCTTGCACCTGGATACCTTATTGTTGATGACAAGTGTGTGAAGTTTTATGAAGTTCAGTACTGATGCTTGCACCTGGTATACCTTATTGTTGATGACAAGTGTGTGATGTTTTATGAAGTTCAGTAGTGCTTGATTGTCTGACCTTAGTGGTGTTGAATGTTGTGTGAGTAGTTGTAGGTTGTTATGTGAGGGTGTCTTGTGATGGACTGTGTTGATTGTTATTATTGGTGTAGTGTTGGTGGTAGTTGGTTGTAGTGGATTGTTGATGATATGGTTTGTTGGTTGTATTGGGTGAGGTTTGTTGTATGTTAGGGGATATGTTGTAGTGTTGTGTATTGGGTGGGTTGGGGTGGTTGTGTGATGTAGGGTAGGATAAGGGGTGTAAGGTGTGGGTGGGGTATTTGGGTTTGTGGGTGGTTTGATGTAGGTGAGTGATAAGTTATGTAGTGTGGGTGTTGTATTGTGGGTTGTGGGTGTTGGGATGTAGGTGAGGGATAGGTAGTAAGTGGGTGGGTGTATTGGGGGTGTTGTGGTGTTTGGGATGTAGTGTAGTGATAAGTAGTTAAGGTGGGGGGTTGGTATTGGGGGGTTGGGGTGTTGTTGTAGGTGATGGATAAAGTAGTAAGGTGGTGGTGGTATTGGGGGTAGGGTGGTGGTTGGTAGGTGAGGGATAAAGTAGTAAGGTGGGGGTGTATTGGGGTAGGGGGTGTTGGGATGTGTGAGGTGAGGATAAGGTAGGTAGTGGGTGGTGTATTGGGGTAGGGGGTGTTGTAGGTGAGGATAAAGTAGTAAGGTGGGGTGGTATTGGGGGTGTTGGGTGTTTGGATGGTGGAGGATAAGGTAGGTAAGGTGGGTGGGGTTTTGGTTGGGGTGGTTTGGTATGTAGGTGAGGGATAAGTAGGTAGGTGGGGTGGTATTGGGTAGGGGGTGTTTTGATGTAGGTGAGGGATAAGTAGGTAAGGTGGGGTGGTTTGTGGTTGGGGTGTTTGGGATGTAGGTGAGGGATAAGTAGGTAGGTGGGGTTGTATTGGGGGTTGGGGGTGGTTTGGATGTAGGTTGGATAAAGTAGGTAAGGTGGGGTGTATTGGGGGTTGGGGTGTTTGGTGATGTAGGTGGAGGGATAAAGTAGGTATGGTGGTGGGGTGTATTGGGGTATGGGGTGTTTGGGATGTAGGTAGGGATTAGTGTAGGTATGTGGGTGGTATTGGGGGTGTGGTGTTGTGGTTGGGTGAGGGATATGTTGTAGTGGTGGGTGGGTATTGGGGTTGGGGTGTTTGAGTGTTGGTAGGGGTTAGGTTGTAGGTGGGGGTGTAGTTGGGGGTAGGGGTGGTTTGGGATGGTAGGTGAGGGATAAGGTGTTAGGGTGGGGTGTATTGGGGGTTGGTGGGTGTTGTGTAATGTTGTGAGTTATGTTTATTAGTGTTTTGTTGAGTTGTGTTGTGGGTGTTTAGGATTATAGGTGATTAGTGTTGGTGTATGGTTGTATGATGGTTGGGTAGGGTGTTTTAGTTTATAGGGGATGATTTTTGGTTTGGTTGATGATGTAGGGGTTTGGGTGTTTTAGGTTATATAGGGGATGATGTATTGTTGGTTGGATTGATGATGTAGGTTAGGTGTTTTAGGTTAGTTTAGGGATTGATTTTGTTGTTGATGGATTTTGATGTTGTAGGGGTGTTTTGGATTATAGGGGTTGATTTTTGTGTAGGGATGGATTGTTGATGTAGTGTAGGGTGTTATTGAGTATATAGGGGTTGATTTTGGTTGTGAGGAGGTTTATGATGTAGTTAGGGTGTTTTAGGATATATAGGGTTGATTATTGTTGGGTAGGATGATTGATGATGTAGTTAGGGGTGTTTAGGTTATATAGGGATGATATTGTTGTAGGATTGGATTATGATGGTAGGTTAGGGTGTTTTAGGATTATAGGGGGATGATTATTGTTGTAGGATGGATTGATGATGTAGTTAGGTGTTTTAGGATATATAGGATGATTTGTTGTGATGGATTGATGATGTAGGGTTTGGGTGTTTAGGATATATAGGGATGATGTTGTTGGTAGTGATTATGATGTAGGATGTTTAGATATATAGGGATGATTATTGTTGTATGGATTATGATGGTAGGTTAGGTGTTTTAGATATTTAGGGGATGATTATTGTTGTAGAGGATTATATGTAGGATGTTTTAGATATATAGGGATGATTATTGTTGTAGAGGATTATGATGTAGTGATGTTTTAGGATATATAGGGATGATTATTGTTGTAGATGGATTGATGATGTAGTTAGGGTGTTTTAGGATATATAGGGATGATTATTGTTGTAGGATGGATTGAGGATGTAGGTTAAGGTGTTTTAGGATATATAGGGATGGTTATTGTTTGTGGATGGATTGATGATGTAGGGTTAGGATGTTTTAGGATATATAGGGATGATTATTGTTGTGTAATGATTATGATGTAGTTAGGATGATTTAGGATATATAGGGGATGATTAGTGTTGTTTAATGGGATTGATGATGTAGGTTAGGATGTTTTAGGATATATAGGGATGATTATTGTTGTGAATGGATTATTATGTAGGTTAGGATGTTATAGGATATATAGGGATGATTATTGTTGTGTAATGATTGATGATGTAGTTAGGATGTTTAGGATATATAGGATGATTATTGTTGGTGGATGGGATTGATGATGGTAGGTTAGGATGTTTTAGGATATATAGGGATGATTATTGTTGGTGTAATGGATTATGATGTAGGTTAGGGATGTTTTAGGATATATAGGGATGATTAGTGTTGTGTAATGGATTGATGATGTAGGTTAGGATGTTTTAGGATATATAGGGGATGATTATTTGTTGTAGGATGGATTGATGATGTAGGGTTAGGGTGTTTTAGGATATATAGGGGATGATTATTGTTGGTTAGGATGGATTGATGATGTAGGTTAGGGTGTTTTAGATAGTATAGTGGGATGATTATTGTTGGGTAGGATGATTATGATGTTAGGTTAGGTGTTTTAGATATATATAGTGGATGATTATTGTTGGTAGATTGGATTGATGATGGTAGTTTAGTGGTTTTTATGAGATATAGTGGATGATTATTGTTGGTAGTGATGGATTGATGATGTAGTTAGGGTGTTTTAGGATATATATGGGATGATTATTGTTGGTAGGATGGATTGATGATGTAGGTTAGGTGTTTTAGTATATATAGGATATTATTGTAGGATGGATTGATTAGTTATGTAGTTAGGTTTTTAGGATATATAGGTATGATTATTGTTGGTAGGATGGATTGATGATGTAGGTTAGGGTGTTTTAGTTATATATAGTGGGATTATGATTATTGGTTTGTATGGGATTGATTATGTATGTTAGTGTGTTTATAGGATATATAGGGTGATTATTATTGTTGTAGATGTGATTGATTATGTAGTTAGTGTTTTAGATATATATGTATTATATGTTGTATAGTTATGGATGATGGTAGGTAGTTTAGATATAATTGTATATTATTGTTAGGTAGGTTAAGGGATTGATGATGTTAGGTTAGTGTTTAATAGTATCTAGATGATATTGTTGGTAGGAGGGATTGATGATGTAGGTTAGGTGTTTTAGGATATATAGTGGATTATTATTGTTGGTTAGGGAGTGGATGATTATGGTAGGTTAGGTGTTTTAGTATATATAGGGTGATATTATATTTTGGTAGGATGGGATTGATGTATGTAGGTTAGTTGTTTTTAGTATATATAGTGGATTATTAGTTGGTAGATGGGATTGATTATGTAGGTTAGTTGTGTTTTAGGATATATAGTGGATTATATTTTGGTAGTAGGTGGATTGATTATGGTATGTTAGGGTGTTTTTAGATATATAGGGTGATGATTATGTTGGTAGGATGGGGATTGATGTATGTTAGGTTAGGTGTTTTATGATATATATGGGATGATTATTATTGTAGGTTATGTGGATTGATGATGTAGGGGTTAGGTTGTTTAGATATATATTGAGATATATTGTTGTTAGGATGGGATTGATGATGTATGTTAGGTTTTTTAGGATATATAGGATTGATATTGTTTTCGGGATGTGATTTATGATGTAGGTTATGGTTTATAGGCATAAATTGGTATGATTATTTGGTTGTAGAGGGGATGATCATGTAGTGATTGTTTAGATATATAGGGGACTATATTTGTAGATGGAGTTATGATTAGGTTAGGTTTTAGTATATATAGGAATATTATTGTTGTATAGTGATTGATGATGTAGGTATGTTTAGGATATATAGGGTGATGATTATAAGTCTTGGTAGTATGGATTATGATGTAGGGTGAGGTTTTTAGGATATATAGGTATGATTAATGTTGGTAGATGGGATTATGATGTAGGTTATGGTGTTTTAGTGATATATAGTGTGATGATTATTGTTGTGTAGGATGGGATTGATGATGGTAGGTTAGGTGTTTTAGGATATATAGTGGATGATTATTGTTGGTAGTATGGATTATGATGTAGTTAGGTGTTTTTAGGATATATAGGGATAGTATTTTGTAGATGTGATTGAATATTTATGGATAGGTTGTTGGTATGATATTATTGGGATGGTATAGTTCTGGTGGCAAGTATCGGATTGATGACTTTAGATAGCTTGTTTTATGTATATATATGGATATTATTGTTGGTAGGAATGATTGAGTACTGTATTTAAAGTTAATTAGTATCATATAGGGTATGATTTGTTTGTTAGTTGATTGGATGATTAGGTTAGTGATTTTTGGATATATAGGGGATGTATTATTGTTGTGTAGATGGGTGATTATGATGTAGGTTAGGTATGATTTATGATATATAGGGTCATGATTATTGTTGGTGTAATGGGATTGATGATGTAGGGTTAGGATGTTTGAGATATATAGGTATGATATTTTGTGTGAGATGGGATTGATTATGTATGTAGGTATGTTATAGGATATATATGGATGATTATTGTTGGTGTATTGGATTGATGATGTATGTTAGTGATGTTTTAGGATATATAGGGGATTATTATGTTTGGTGGATGGGGATTGATTATGGTAGGTTAGGATGTTTTAGGATAGTATAGTGGATGATTATTGTTGGTTTAGGATGGATTGATGATGTAGGTTAGGGTTGTTTTAGGATATATAGGGGATGATTATTGTTGTAGATGGGATTGATGATGGTTAGGGTTAGGATGTTTTAGGATATATAGGGGATGATTATTGTTGGGTTAGGATGGGATTGATATGTAGGTTAGGTGTTTTTATGATATATAGGGGATTATTATTGTTGGTGTATGTGATTGATGATGTAGTTAGTTTTATAGGTATATATAGTGGTATTATTATTTTGGTAGGGCATTCATGATGTATTGAAGTTTAGTAAATCATAGTGATATTGTAGGAGATTGATGATGATGTTAGGTTGTGTTTTAGGATATATAGGGGATGATTATTTAGTAGGGGATTTATGTATGTTTTAGATATATAGGGGATGATTATTGTTAGGTAGTAGGGGGAGTTGATGTATGTAGGATGTTTTATATATATAGTCGATCATATTGTTCAGGTGCAATGAAGTGATGATGTAGGTAAGCTTTTATGAACATATAGGGATACTTCAGGTGGTAGAAGGGATTAGATTATGTTAGGGTGATGTTTTAGTATAGAACTTATGGAATATTACTTTGTCATCATCATGATGTTAAGTCAGGGTTTAGATATAGTACTGAACTTTATAAGACTTCAGCAACTAGGTCGATCATCAATAAGTACTGTCTAGGTTGCAAGCATCAGTACTGAACTTCATAAAACTTCACACACTTGTCATAACAATAAGGTATGTCATGGTGCAAGCATCAGTACTGAACTTCATAAAACTTCACTACACTTGTCATCAACAATAAGGTATACCAGGTGCAAGCATCAGTACTGAACTTCATAAACTTCACACACTTGTCATCAACAATAAGGTATGCCAGGTGCAAGCATCAGGTACTGAACTTCATTAAACTTCACACACTTGTCATCAACAATAAGGTATGTCCAGGTGCAAGCATCAGTACTGAACTTCATAAAACTTCACACACTTGTCATCAACAATAGAGGTATACCAGGTGCTAGCATCAGTACTGAACTTCATAAAACTTCACACACTTGTCATCAACAATAAGGTATGTCAGGTGCAAGCATCAGTACTGAACTTCATAAAACTTCACACACTTGTCATCAACAATAAGGTAGTACCAGGTGCAAGCATCAGTACTGAACTTCATAAAACTTCACACACTTGTCATCAACAATAAGGTACGTCAGGTGCAAGCATCAGTACTGAACTTTATAAAACGTCACACACTTGTCATCAACAATAAGGTACGTCAGGTGCAAGCATCAGTACTGAACTTTATAAAACGTCACACACTTGTCATCAACAATAAGGTACGTCAGGTGCAAGCATCAGTACTGAACTTTATAAAACTTCACACACTTGTCATCAACAATAAGGTACGTCAGGTGCAAGCATCAGTACTGAACTTTATAAAACTTCACACACTTGTCATCAACAATAAGGTACGTCAGGTGCAAGCATCAGTACTGAACTTTATAAAACTTCACACACTTGTCATCAACAATAAGGTACGTCAGGTGCAAGCATCAGTACTGAACTTTATAAAACTTCACACACTTGTCATCAACAATAAGGTATGTCAGGTGCAAGCATCAGTACTGAACTTCATAAAACTT
>JAWPHD010010136.1:0-96737 GCA_037043455.1 Cyrtodaria siliqua | reverse complement strand
CAGGAGATGGGGTAACTTTGTACTGGTATGATTATAGTTATTTTATTTATAATAGCATATGCTTGTAATAGCAGATACAGAGGAGATGGGGTAACTTGTACTGGTATGATTATAGTTATTTTAGTTATAATATAATATGCTTGTAATAGTAGAGATGGGGTAACTTGTACTGTTATGATTATAGTTATTTTATTCATAATAGCATATGCTTGTAACGGTGGATAAAAGGAAGATGGTAAAACTTTGTACTGTATTGATAACATTAAGTTCTGACAAGTTATTTTATTGATGGTACACATATAGTTGTAATAGTGAAAACAGAGGGGATGGGCAGATACGATTGCTTTGATCTCTGACTGCTATGATTATAGTTATTTTATTAATAATATAATATGCTTGGAGTAGTAGATACACAAGAGTTGGGGTAACTTGTACTGCTATGATTATAGTTATTTTATTTATAATAGCATATGCTTGTAACGGTAGATAAAAGGAAGATCGGTAACATTTTTGTACTGGTATGATAACATTAATTTCTGACAAGTTATTTTATTTACGATACACATATAGTTGTAATAGTGAAATCAGAGAAGATGGCAGATACGATTGCTTTGATCTCTGACAAAACATTAATTTTGGTTGGTCATATAATATGAAATAATATATAATGAGAATTGAAATGTTAACAAAATTACAACGTATTGTACATGTATAAACACATTTAACGGAATCAAACATACATGCACATGGTCATACGTCAAGATAAATAGCACTAATTAGTAACACTTAGTTGGTTTGTTGACTAAAACAATATTACCAACAGTTGCTATATTCTCCTCCGAATATATTAGCACCACAAGCACCAGAAGATCTTAACGGGTCGGCAAGTACTGGAAACGGTTATTTATTCGGAAATTTGAATGGTATCTATACCTAAAGCGATTTAAGCAAATTCGAGTACTTTACTTGAATCAAGTGTTGTAACACAGTCTCAAATGAAAATGGTTAAAAAGTCAAAAGGTTGCTGCCCTATTAAACTAACAAGAAACAACAATAAGACGGGGGTTTTCTTGCGCTGCTTGCATCACTAGGTATTCCTTTAATTGTATCTCTTATTAGTGGTTTGACGGGAAAGGCTTTGCAAGTAGTTGGGAAACGGTAAGAGATTAAGAGTCGATAGTGAAAATGTTTTACAAGTAGACTTGCGAATTAAACCATATAGAAGAATCACACTCGTAAAAAATGTAAGGTTCAAAACAAAAACTAGCCTTCATTGTCAGACTTTCATCTCCTTGTATGTTTTTGTTCAGATATAAATGAGTGTGTTCGTGGAACACATAACTGCGATGCAAATGGTGCCTGTGCAAATACTGACGGGTCCTTTACATGTGGCTGTAACAGTGGATACAGTGGAGATGGGGTAAACTTGTACTGGTATGATTATAGTCATTTTATTTATAATAGCATATGCTTGTAATAGTGAAAACAGAGAAGATGGGCAGATACGATTGCTTTGATCTCTGACAAATCATTATTTTGGTTGGTCATATAATATGAAATAATTTATATGTGATATTGAAATTGTTAACAAAATACAACGTATTAGTACATTTTATAAACACGTTTAACGGAATAAACATACATGCAACATGTCATACGTCAAGATAAATAGCACTAATTAGTAACACTTAGTTGGTTTGTTGACTAAAACAATATTTCCCAACAGTTGCTAGATTTGCTCCGAATATATTAGCACCACTAGCAACAGAAGCACTTAACGGGTCGGCAAGTACTAGAAACGGTAAACTTTTCGGAAATGGAATGGTATCTAAACCTAAAGCGATTAAACAAAAACAAGTACTTACTTGAATCAAGTGTGGTAACACAGTCCTCAAAGGAAAATGGTTTTTTTAAAGTCAAAAGGTTGCTGCCCTATTAAACTAACAAGGAAACAACAACAAGACGGGGGATTTCTAGCGCTGCTTGCATCACTAGGCATTCCTTTAATTGTATCTCTTATTAGTGGTTTGACGGGAAAAGCATTGCAAGTAGGTGAGAAACGGTAAGGGATTAAGAGTCGATAGTGAAAATGATTTACAAGTAGACTCGCGAATTAAACCATTATAGAAGAATCACACTCGTAAAAAATGGAATGTTCAAAACAAAAACTAGCCTTCATTGTCAAGACTTTCATCTCCTTGTATGTTTTTGTTCAGATATAAATGAGTGTGTTCTTGGAACGCATAACTGCGATGCAAATGGTGCCTGTGCAAATACTGACGGGTCCCTTCACATGTGGCTGTAACAGTGGATACAGTGGAGATGGGGTAACTTGTACTGGTAACTTATAGTTATTTTATTTATTATAGCATATGCTTGTAATAGTAGATACAGCGGAGATTGGGTAACATGAACTGGTATGATTATAGTCATTTTATTTATAATAGCATATGCTTGTAATAGCAGATACAGAGGAGATGGGGTAACTTGTACCTGGTATGATTATAGTTATTTTATCTATTATAGCATATGCTTGTAATAGTAGCTAGACAGGAGATGGGGTAACTTGTACTGGTATGATTATTGTTATTTTATTAATAATATAATATGCTTGTAATAGTAGAGATGGTGTAACTTGTACTGGTATGATTATAGTTATTTTATTAATAATATAATATGCTTGTAATAGTAGAGATGGGGTAACTTGTACTGCTATGATTATAGTTATTTTATTTATAATAGCATATGCTTGTAACGGTGGATGAAAAGGAAGATGGTAAAACTTGTACTGGTATGATAACATTAATTTCTGACAAGTAATTTTTATTTATGGTACACATATAGTTGTTAATAGTGAAAACAGAAGAGATGGGCAGATTCGATTGCTTTGATCTCTGACTGCTATGATTATAGTTATTTTATTATAAATATTATATGCTTGTAATAGTAGATACACAGGAGATGTGTTAACTTGTACTGCTATGATTATAATTATTTTATTTATACTAGCATGTGCTTGTACTAGTAGATACACAGGTGATGGGGTAACTTGTACTGCTATGATTATAGTATTTTATTTATAATAGCATATGCTTGTAATAGTAGTTACACAGGAGATTGGGCAACTTGTACTGGTATGATTATAGTTATTTTATTAATAATATAATATGCTTGTAATAGTAGAGAAGGAGTAACAAGAAATGTGGTAACTTGTACTGCTATGATTATAGTTATTTTATTTATACTAGCATGTGCTTGGAATAGTAGATACACAGGAGATGGGGTAACTTGTACTGCTATGATTATAGTTATTTTATTGATAATAGCATATGCTTGTAACGTTAGATACAAATGAAGATGGTAAAACTTGTACTGGTATGATAACATTAATTTCTGACAAGTTATTTTATTTATGACATATAGTGTTATAGTGAAAATAGAGGAGATGAGCAGATACGATTGCTTTGATCTCTGACAAAACATTATTTTGGTTGGTCATATAAATATGAAATAATATATATGTGATATTGAAATTGTTAACAAAATACTACGTATTGTACATGTATGACACATTTAACGGAATAAACATACATGCACATGTTATACGTCAAGATAAATAGCACAAATTAGTAACTCTTGGTTGGTTTGTTGACTAAAACAATATTACCAACAGTTGCTAGATTTGCTCCGAATATATTAGCACCACTAGCAACAGAAGCACTTAACGGGTCGGCAAGTACTGGAAACGGTAAACTATTCGGAAATGGAATGGTATCTATACCTGAAACGACTAAAGAAAAACAAGTACTACTTGAATCAAGTGTGGTAACACAGTCTCAAAGGAAAATGCTTAAAAAGTCAAAAGGTTGCTGCCCTATTAAACTAACAAGGAAACAACAACAAGACGGGGGATTTCTTGCACTGCTTGCATCACTAGGCATTCCTTTAATTGTATCTCTTATTAGTGGTTTGACGGGAAAAGCTTTGCAAGTAGGTGGAAACGGTAAGGGATTAAGAGTCGATAGTGGAAATGGTTTACAAGTAGACTCGCGAATTATAACATATAGAAGAATCACACTCGTAAAAAATGTAATGTTCAAAACAAAAACGAGCCTTCATGTCAAGACTTTCATCTTCTTGTATGTTTTTGTTCAGATATAAATGAGTGTGTTCTTGGAATAGTAGTTACACACTGCGATGCTAATGCTGCCTGTGCAAATACTGACGGGTCCTTCAAATGTGGCTGTAACAGTGGATACAGTGGAGATGGGGTAACTTGTACTGGTATGATTATAGTCATTTTATTTATAATAGCATATACTTGTAATAGTATATACAGAGGTGATGGGGTAACTTGTACTTTCCAAATATAAAAGTAATTCAAGGATTCTTCTGCGACAAGGACTATCACAACCTGACCTCTATGGTGATGTGATTTATAACTTCGTAAGATTTTTGGTCATGATCACTTTCATACTATCTTTGTTAAACTTGTTAAAAGTTTATCGAAAGAGGTTATGACCCTATCATTTTGCACAGTACTGCATGCTTGGTGGTGGACCCTTTTACAGTTCGCCACTATGTTTTCCTTCTTAATAGTACGATGACCGGACAGGTTTTGGACCCTATAATGACGCATACCTAAAGCCCATTGGGACGGTGGCGTTTGATGTTTGTCTATGATCTTTCTTGTCGTTCCCTTAATGGTTTATTCTCTTGTTGCTCTGGCTTCTCCCAAGTCATTGAGTACCTTCATAGTGGCTTTCTATTCTATTGTTTTTTTGTATTATATTTACACGAGCATATTTGTGTTTTACTTATATTGCCTATTGATGCTGCCTTGATGGTTAGAGATTAGATCATGGCGGGGATTTCTTTATTTACACTGTCTTGTTTAAATGGGATAACAGTAGGGTAAGTATGAGGTTTGGTGCAACCTAGAACCGGTTTAAACCAGCAGTGGCCTACTTTGCTATTGACCGTTCCAAGGCGGTAGCCCTATTGTCAACCCTTTTGTGTTTGTGATGTCGTTTGCATTTATTATTACTTTTGCCTTCTTGTTTGTCTGTTTGCGTGTTTGTTTCTGTGTTTGTGGTTGATTGTCCTCCTTGAATGCTACTTTCAATGTCCGATCTTTTTATATTTCTATGTATGATTATAGTTATTTGATTTATAATAGCATATGCTTGTTATAATAAATACACAGGAGATGGGGTAACTTGTACTGGTATGATTATAGTTATTTTATTTATAAAGCATATGCTTGTAACAGTTAATACTGAGGAGATGGGGTAACTTTTACTGGTATGATTATAGTTATTTTATTTATAATAACATATGCTTGTAATAGTAGATACAGAGAAGATGGGGTAACTGGTACTGTTATGATTATAGTTATTTTATTAATAATAGCACATGCTTGTAATAGTAGATACACAGGAGATGGGGTAACTTGTACTGCTATGATTATAGTTATTTTATTAATAATAGCATATGCTTGTAATAGTAGATACACAGAAGATGGGGTAACTTGTACTGGTATGATTATAGTTATTTTATTAATAATAGCACATGCTTGTAATACTGGATACAGAGGAGATGGGTTAACATGTACTGGTATAATTATAGTTTATTTTATTAATACACTAGCATGTGCTATACTAGTCACGACTCCAGAGGCGATGGGATACCTCTCGTCCCTGGTAAGCAATACCGGTTACTGTTACTTACAATACGAATCTGCTTGCTTCATAGTATGTAATCGTACTTCTCACCCTGCGGAAAGTTGTACCTGCCTGCTGGATATTGATTATTATATTTACACCCATCTGAACAAAATTGCTAAGTATCAACTTTTGTAGTTTAACTAATTTTCTTAATTTAAATATATTTTAGAACAGATATATGATAAGTATTTTGTTTTAACCCATAGTTTGTAAAACATTTATATTTTGTTTAAATTATTACATCTTTTGAGAGTTACCCTCCCTTTATATGACAACATGAAATGTGCTGATAAAACACATAACATGAGTCAAATATTGCTAAAAGATATCAAATTCTTAAAATTGGTATAAAATAATAGAAAAAAACATAAAACTTTGACCCATATATCGCAGATTCTCCGTCTATAAAAAAATGAAATTACCTCCCTTTAAATTGAATATTGTTTGAAATTCAAGTAACTGTAATTCAGCGTTAACATTAAATATTTCGAAAATTTCTTTTTCAAACGCATTTGTAGTGGTAATGCAAGTAAAACATGATGTCAAAATAATTTTAACTGGAATATTTTAGAATTAGGAACATCGAAAGCTCCACTAATTCGAAGTAATTAATAAAATCCTATATAATCAGTTGTATAAGTGTTATAACTTATTTCTAAGAAAACACATTGACTTAAAAGTTTTAAGATATGTTCATGCAATCTGAGTAGACGATTTATACTCATTATTTTGCAGTTTAACCGCATCCCTAATCAAGCTCAAAATACACAAAACAATGAGAATATTACTGACATATTCTTAGGTTGGTACTTAGCAATTTGGATTAGTGTATGCTTGTAACGGTGGATAAAGGGAAGGTGGTAAAACTTGTACTGGTATTATTATTAATAACAATAATTTCTGACAAGTTATTTTATTTATGATACACATATACATGTAATAGTGAAAACAGAGGAGATGGGCAGGTACGATTGCTTTGATCTCTGACAAAACATTATTTTGGTTGGTCATATAAATATGAAATAATATATAAGTGATATTGGAATTGTTAACAGAATACAACGTATTGTACATGTATGACACATTTATCGGAATAAACATACATACACATGTTATACGTCAAGATAAATAGCACTAATTAGTAAAACTTAGCTGGTTTGTCGACTAAAACAATATTACCAAAAGTTGCTAGATTTGCTCCGACAATATTAGCACCACTATTAACAGGAGCACTTAGCGGTTTGGCAAGTACTGGAATCTGTAAACTTTTTGGAAATGGAATGGTAACTATACCTAAGACGATACAAAGCAAGCGTGTGACTCAAGCGTGGTAAGACAGTTACACGGATTCTTTTTTTTTTAAATGTCCAAATGTTGCTTTCCCTTTAAACTAACAAGACAACAACAACAAGACGGGGGATTTCGTGGACTGCTTGCAGCACTAAGCATTCCTTTAATTGGATCTCTTATTAGTGGTTTGACGGGAAAAACAGTTCAAGTAGAATAGGTAAGGTATTAAGGGTTGATATTGGATAAACTCTCACATTAAACCATATAGAAGTATCTATAACTTAAACATAATGAAATGGGTTAAAAAATTAGGCATGACAAACTTCAGAGGTGTGTTCAGCAAGAACAAATTACCGATAAAACAAAATAAACAAGAATGCGGTATTATTAATCTTGATGATTTTATTTGTCCTGGTTCACACTGGATTTGTTACTACGATAACTATTTTTTTGATCCGTTTGGCTTAAGTCCGCCAAAAGTAGTTTTAACGTACATACCCAACTTATAATAAACACTAGTTTTATGTGGGTATTGTTGCTTGTTCTTCATTAGGGTTACAAAGGGTTTTAAAAAGTTACAAGAAGGAAACAGTGTATACGATATTCTTTATAAAATACTAAAACCTTACATATAATAAATGAAAACATCCTTTAATGATGTTTTATCTAATCATATTTTATATATGAGGTACTGCATTAAAGAAAAGATGATTACGGAAAATGTCGATTCGCTGTATATTCTAGCAAAAGTAAAAAGTACGGAAGTATTGATATTCATAAAGCGTTGCTCCCTCTGTTGCCTAAAAAGGCGCTAACACTTCCTGGTTATAAATAGTGCGGTCCGGGTAATCCACTTGATAGCGGAGAACCATCAAATGAATTAGATGCCTTTTTAAGAGCATGATTATTGTTATGACGAAAGTCCTAGTAATAAATCAATGTGCGATAAAAAGAAACTTGCCGACTGATTTAAAAACTAGTAAATTTAGATATAAAATTTTACAGAAAAAGCAGCATTCAAGGACGTCAGTCAACCACAAACAAACATAGAAACAAAGAACATATTTACAGATGAATAAAAGGTCAAATAAGTCCTTACAAACAAAAAGGATTGACAATAGGGCTACCAACTTGGAACGGGCAGTGGCGGGTTTAAACCAGGTTCTAGGGTGCACCAAACTTCACACTTACCCTACTGTCAACACAATAAAAAAGGACAGTGCAAATTAAGAAATCCCCGCCATGAACTATACTTTAACCAACAAGGCAGCATTAATAGGCAATATAAGTAAAACACAAAGATGCTAGTGTATATATAAATACAAAAGCCAGAACAACAAGAGAATAAACCATTGAGGGCACGACAAGACAAGACTGCAGACAGACATCAAACGTCAACGTCCTTTTGGGCTTTAGGTAGACGTCCACAGCCTGTCCGATCATCGCACAATTAAGAGGAAAGCATAGTGGCGAACTGTAATTGGGTCCACCACCAAGCATGCAGTGCGTTGCAAAATGATAGGGTCATTATAACCACTTTTGATAAACCTTTTAACAAAAGTAAGTATGAAAATCGAACAAGAAATGCAGCTTTTACAGAAAACAGTAAACCCCAAAACACGCAAAAAGACAAACAAGAATGGCAATAGTAATAACAAAGGCATATGACGTCACAAACACAACAAAGGTTGACAGTAGGGCTACCGAATTGGAACGGTCAGTGGCAAAAAGGCCGTTTGGGGTTTAAACCAGATTCTAGGGTGCACCAAATCTCACACTTACCCTACTGTAATCCCAACTAAACGGGACAGTGTAAATAAAGAAATCCCCGCCATGATCTATTCTCTAACCAACAAGGCAGCATTAATAGGCAATATAAGTAAAACACAAATATACTCGTGTATATATAAATAAAATAAAAAAATAGCCTAGAAAGTTATAAAGAAGGTACTCGATGACTTGGCAGAAGCCAGAGCAATAAGAGAATAAACCATTAAGGGCCCAACAAGACAAGACCGCAGACAAACATCAGACATCACCGTCCTTTTGGGCGTTATGTAGACGTCATCATAGGGTCCACAGCTTGTTCAAAGTTTAACAAAGATAATATGAACGTGATCACGATAAACGATCTTACAAAGTTTGTAAATCATGTCACCATACAAGTCAGGTTGTGATAGTCCTTGTCGCAGAGGAGTTTTCAATTACTTTTATATTTGGAAAGAAGTCAGTCTAAATCACTCGGGGAAAAAATCGTTAAGAATTTGATAGTCAAGCCCGTAATTAGAACTAAATACAAACGTGGTCGTGGAGCCTCAAAAACCAAGAAAATGCGTTGAGAAAGACTGATCAGTTAGACTTTGAACTCCATTAACCCATACGAAGAAAGTTCACTCAACGCCGCATGATTGTTAATGAAATTGATCAAATATGGTGGGCTGATTTAGTTGATAAGCAATCGTTTTCAAAATATAATAAAGGTGTAAAATACCTGCTCACTGTTATTGGTGTATTTAGTCAATTTGCGTGGTTTTTTCCAGTTCCAAATAAAAGTGTTTAGAAACAAATTAAGCTTTCCAAAATATTAAGTGCATGGGAAGACAATGTAAATTTCTTTGGGTTGACCAGGGTGTAGATTTTTATAACAAGACATTTAAGCAATTTCTTGATGATAATAATATTCAAATGTATCCTACTTCTAATTCCGGAAAAGCTGTAGTAATTGAACTGTTTATAATAACCGAACATTAAAAGAGAGGATTTTGAATTTTTTTTACAGCAAACTGTACAAATACATATTTAGACGTGCTACAAACAATGGTTGATCAGTATAATAACACAAAACATCGTAGTATAAAAATGACACCGACTGAGGAAAGTGATGAGAAAATAAAGGAGAAGTGTATTTCAACTTGCACGGAAAGATGAAAAGCAATCAAATTAAGCCAAAGTTTAAAATAAGAGACAAGGTTCGGATTAGAAACTATAAATGAACGTTTTCCTAATTGGACTGAAGAAATTGTTGAATGTGAACATTTTTTTATTTTAAATCGAGAAATTTTTCCCTATTTTCACATTTCAAATCGAGAAGTTTTTCCCTATTTTCACATTTAAAATCGAGAAGTTTTTCCTATTTTCACATTTCAAATCGAGAAGTTTTTCCCTATTTTCTTCAAGTTTTTGAAGATAATAATCCATTTTCGACTGTAGTCGTTTTTCTTTATTATACTGAAAAGAAAGAGATTGACATAGGGGGTATTTCAGCTATATATTGTATATTTAATATGCTTCTGTAATCGAATGGTACAGGGCGACATTATGCCTGTCTTTTAGAAGAGAAGGTTTAAACAGCACCGAAAACTCCAATGGTTACCCCTTTAATTATCGACAGATTGCGCATTTGGCTCAAGCAGGTGAGCAAACTTAGGCTTTGAACGTTGCAATCTCTTAACATTAAACGCAATACTGAAATGTCTTGACTTTTTCAAAGGAAACTTCAACATTCATGAATTTCTTGTAACAAAGTATAATTTGATTAAAATGTCTACTACATGGTTCCTTTCTGTAATTTGTTGTAGTCCCTTTTTGTACAAAACATGTTGAGATATATCTGAAATGCTGCGTAGAATTTGGTGTATATAATAGTGTAGTATAGGCAATTTTTTGATTGTGCGTTTCTTTTTCCTTTCAGTATAATAACTCGTGTGCAGGAAAATAAAATATTTTATGATAAAACATGATATGTATAGTGATAACGAGGATGTTCCTTCCGAATTTGTTTGATCGCATTAAAACTGTTTTGAAGGGTTGCTACAAAGATATTTGACCTTGTTTTTGTAATCATGTTTGAACGTTACCCTTCGGGTTTGAAACATGAGTAGACGTGTTTGGTGTTTATTATCATAGAAACGTCTTACTGCCGCTTGCGTAGGGAAACCTTTTCACCAGTCATTTCGCCAGTGTTTTAAATAATCTTCGTTTACTAATGTTGTATGCTCATTGGAAACCCTGTTATAAGTAGTATAAAAAGTTGGGTGTTTGGGGAAGTTTTTCCTGAAGGAGCCCCCATGAACAAATGGCAAATTTGCATGTTGGGGCACAACGTAAATTTGTCATCTTTTCATGAGGGTGGGGTTGCGAGGGAGGACCACTTTCTATACTACTGAAGACACCTATACAGGTGCATACCACAGAACTACTGCTTGAATGCATTTAAAATATTTAGACAAGCTTTTAGAGAATTAGACTTATAAAAGCGAACTTTCTATAACATCAAACATTAAATATTATATATAGACAGAATTTTGAACAAAACACTTACTTGCGGATTTGAACCAAAATATGTGATACCAACATCGACATTTCCGTATTGCTAAATATCAAACGCCTTAGACCACACGACCACATAGCCTACACAGCACTTACTAAACAACGCATCGGATATCTTTCGGGTGTTTTTATTATTTTTGATATATTATATTCATTATATTAATAGTATACAGATTATATTGATCTCAGACATGTTGTACATGTATTATTACTATGTGAAAAGTTTCAACCAAACAGTGCTTAATTAAACAAATGACCTTTTTGCACAGTTTGATTGATGATTTCTATCTCCTATTGCTCATAGTATAGTATATCGGAAAGACTTTTGCAAGATGTTTAATATTTGTCAGTGTATTTTTATTTTAGTTTAAGACGTCTATCACAAATGAAAAAATTATTATCAAGACTTTCATCTTCTTGTATATTTTTGTTCAGATATAGATGAGTGTGCTCCTCTTGTAACCCATGACTGCGATGCAAATGCTGCCTGTACAAATACTGACGGGTCCTTCAAATGTGGCTGTAACAGTGGATACAGTGGAGATGGGGTAACTTGTACTGGTATGATTATAGTTATTTTATTTAAAATAGCATATGCTTGTAATAGTAGATACTGAGGAGATGGGGTAACTTGTACTGGTATGATTATAGTTAGTTTATTTATAATAGCATATGCTTGTAATAGTAGATACTGAGGAGATGGGTTAACCTGTACTGATATGGTTATAACTATTTTATTAATAATAGCATATGCTTGTAATAGTAGATACACAGGAGATGGGGTAACTTGTACTGGTATGATTATAGTTATTTTATTAATAAAAGCATGTGCTTGTAATAGTAGATACACAGGAGATGGGGTAACTTGTACTGGTATGATTATAGTTATTTTATTTATAATAGCATATGCTTGTAATAGTAGCTACACATGAGATGGGGTAACATGTACTGATATGATTATAGTTATTTTATTTATAATAGCATATGCTTGTAATAGTAGATACTGAGGAGATGGGGTAACTTTTACTGGTATGATTATAGTTAGTTTATTTATAATAGCATATGCTTGTAATAGTAGATACAGAGGAGATTGGGTAACTTGTACTGGTATGATTATATATATTTTATTAATAATAGCATATGCTTGTAACAGTAGATACACAGGAGATGGGGTAACTTGTACTGGTATGATTATAGTTATTTTATTAATAATAGCATGTGCTTGTAATAGTAGATACACAGGAGATGGGGTAACCTGTACTGTTATGATTGTAATTAGTTTATTAATAATAGCAGTGCTTGTAATAGTAGATATAGAGGAGATGGGGTAACTTGTACTGGTATGATTATCGTTATTTTATTTATAATAGCACATGCTTGTAATAGTGGAAACAGAGGAGATGGGGTAACTTGTACTGCTATGATTATAGTTATTTTATTTATAATAGCAATGCTTGTAATAGTAGATACAGAGGAGATTGGGTAACTTGTACTGGTATGATTATAGTTATTTTATTTATAATAGCACATTCTTGTAATAGTAGATACAGAGGAGATGGGGTATTTTGTACTGGCATGATTATAGTAATTTTATTTATAATAGCGCATGCTTGTAATAGTGGAAACAGAGGAGATGGGGTAACTTGTACTGGTATGATTATAGTTATTTTATTCATAATAGCACGTGCTTGTAATAGTGGAAACAGAGGAGATGGGGTAACTTGTACTGGTATGATTTTAGTTATTTTACTAATACTAGCATATGCTTGTAATTGTAGATACAGAGGAGATGGAGTAACTTGTACTGGTATGATTATAGATATTTTATCAATGATAGCATATGCTTGTAATAGTAATTAAAGAGGAGATGGGGTAACTTGTACTTGTTTGATTATAGTTATTTTATTAATAATAGCATATGCTTGTAATAGTAGATACAGAGGCGATGGGGTAACTTGTACTGGTAAAATTATATTTTACTTGTACTGCTATGATAGCATTAATTTCTGACAAGTTATTTTTTTGATGATACACATATAGTTGTAATAGTGAAAACTTTGGAGATGGGCAGGTACGATTTTTGCTTTGATCTGTGACAAAACATTATTTTGGTTGGTCGTATAAATATGAAATAAAATATATGTGATATTGAAATTGTTAACAGAATACAACGTATTGTACATGTATGAAACATTTATCGGAATAAACATACATACACATGTTATACGTCAAGATAAATAGCACTAATTAGTAACACTGATTTGGTTTGGCGACTAAAACAATATTACCAAAAGTTGCTAGATTTGCTCCGACAATATTAGCACCACTATTAACAGGAGCACATAGCGGTTTGGCAAGTACTGGAATCTGTAAACTATTTGGAAATGGAATGGTAACTATACCTAAAACGATAAAAAGCAAGCATGTGACTCAATTGTGGTAAGACAGTTACACAGATTTTTTTTTTTTAAATTCAAAATGTTGCTTTCCCTTTAAACTAACAAGGCAACAACAACAAGACGGGGGATTTCGTGGACTGCTTGCAGCACTAGGCATTCCTTTAATTGTATCTCTTATTAGTGGTTTGACGGGAAAAACAGTTCAAGTAGAATGGGTAAGGGATTAATAGTTGATAGTGGATTGACTCTCACATTAAACCATATAGAAGT
Organism: Cyrtodaria siliqua; assembly: GCA_037043455.1. Taxonomy (NCBI): domain Eukaryota; kingdom Metazoa; phylum Mollusca; class Bivalvia; order Adapedonta; family Hiatellidae; genus Cyrtodaria; species Cyrtodaria siliqua. The sequence goes on along the minus strand of JAWPHD010010136.1, from coordinate 82,723 downwards.
ATCTATAACTTAAACATAATGAAATGGGTTAACCAATTAGGCATGACAAACTTCAGAGGTGTGTTCAGCAAGAACAAATTACCGATAAAACAAAATAAACAAGAATGCGGTATTATTAATCTTGATGATTTTACTTGTCCTGGTTCACACTGGACTTGTTACTACGATAACTATTTTTTTGATCCGTTTGGCTTAAGTCCGCCAAAAGTAGTTTTAACGTACATACCCAACTTACAATAAACACTAGTTTTATGTGGGTATTGTTGCTTGTTCTTCATTAGGGTTACAAAGGGTTTTAAAAAGTTACAAGAAGGAAACAGTGTATACGATATTCTTTATAAATTCTAAAACCTTATATATAATAAATGAAAACATCCTTAAATGATATTTTATCTAATCATATTTTATATATGAGGTACTGCATTAAAGAAAATATGATTACGGAAAATGTCGATTCGCTGTATATTCTAACAAATGTAAAAAGTACAGAAGTATTGATTTTCATAAATCGTTGCTCCCTATGTTGCCTAAAAAGGCGCTAACACTTCCTGGTTATAAATAGTGCGGTCCGGGTAATCGACTTGATAGCGGAGAACCACCGAATGAATTAGATGCCTTTTTTAAGAGCATGATTATTGTTAAGACGAAAGTCCTAGTAAACAGAAAAAGCAGCATTCAAGGACGACAGTCAACCACAAACAAACATAGAAACAAAGAACATATTTACAGATAAATAAAAGGTCATATAAGTCCTTACAAACAAAAAGGATTGACAATAGGGCTACCAACTTGGAACGGGCAGTGGCAAAAAAGGCCGCTGGGGGTTTAAACCAGGTTCTAGGGTGCTCCAAACTTCACACTTACCCTACTGTCAACCCAATAAAACAGGACAGTGCAAATAAAGAAATCCCCGCCATGAACTATACTCTAACCAACAAGGCAGCATTAATAGGCAATATAAGTAAAACACAAAGATGCTAGTGTATATATAAATACAAAAGCCAGAACAACAAGAGAATAAACCATTGAGGGCACGACAAGACAAGACTTCAGACAGACATCAAACGTCACCGTCCTTTTGGGCTTTAGGTAGACGTCCACAACCTGTCCGATCATCGCACAATTAAGAGGAAAGCATAGTGACGAACTGTAATTGGGTCCACCACCAAGCATGCAGTGCGTTGCAAAATGATAGGGTCATATTAACCACTTTTGATAAACCTTTTAACAAAAGTAAGTATGAAAATCGAACAGGAAATGCAGCTTTTACAGAAAACAGTAAATCCCAAAACACGCAAAAAGACAAACAAGAATGGCAATAGTAATAACAAAGGCATATGACGTCACAAACACAACAAAGGTTGACAGTAGGGCTACCGAATTGGAACGGTCAGTGGCAAAAAGGCCGTTAGGGGGTTAAACCAGGTTCTAGGGTGCACCAAACCTCACACTTTCTAGGGTGCACCAAACCTCACACTTACCATACTGTAATCCCAATTAAACGGGACAGTGTAAATAAAGAAATCCCCGCCATGATATATTCTCTAACCAACAAGGCAGCATTAATAGGCAATATAAGTAAAACACAAATATACTCGTGTATATATAAATAAAATAAAAAAATAGCCTAGAAAGTTATAAAGAAGGTACTCGATGACTTGGCAGAAGCCAGAGCAATACGAGAATAAACCATAAGGGCCCAACAAGACAACACCGCAGACAAACATCATACATCACCGTCCTTTTGGGCTTCATGTAGACGTCATCATAGGGTCCACAGCTTGTCCAAAGTTTAACAAAGATAATATGAACGTGATCACGATAAACGATCTTACAAAGTTTGTAAATCATGTCACCATAGAAGTCAGGCTGTGATAGTCCTTGTCGCAGAGGAGTTTTTCAATTACTTTTATATTTGGAAAGAAGTCAGTCTAAATCACATGGGGAAAAATCGTTAAGAATTTGATAGTCAAGCCCGTAATTAATACTAAATACGTGGTCGTGGAGCCTCAAAAAACAAGAAAATGCGTTGAGAAAGACTGATCAGTTAGACGTTGAACTCCATTAACCCATACGAAGAAAATTCACTCAACGCCGCATGCTTGTTAATGAAATTGATCAAATATGGTGGGCTGATTTAGTTGATATGCAATCGTTTTCAAAATATAATAAAGGTGTAAAATACCTGCTCACTGTTATTGGTGTATTTAGTCAATTTGCGTGGTTTTTTCCAGTTCCAAATAAAAATGTTTAGAAAAAAATTAAGCTTTCCAAAATATTAAGAGCATGGGAAGACAATGTAAATTTCTTTGGGTTGACCAGGGTGTAGATTTTTATAACAAGACATTTAAGCAATTTCTTGATGATAATAATATTAAAAAGTATCCTATTTCTTATTCCCGAAAAGCTGTAGTAATTGAACTGTTTAACCGAACATTAAAAGAGAGGATTTGGATTTTTTTTTACAGCAAACTGTACAAATACATATTTAGACGTGCTACAAAAAATGGTTGATCAGTATAATAACACAAAACATCGTTGTATTAAAATGACACCGACTGAAGCAAGTGATGAGAAAAATAAAGGAGAAGTGTATTTCAACTTGCACGGAAAGATGAAAAGCAATCAAATTAAGCCAAAGTTTAAAATAGGAGACAAGGTTCGGATTAGAATCTATAAATGAACGTTTTCCTAATTGGACTGAAGAAATTGTTGAATGTGAACATTTTTTTATTTTAAATCGAGAAGTTTTTCCCTATTTTCACATTTCAAATCGAGAAGTTTTTTCCTATTTTCACATTTCAAATCGAGAAGTTTTTCCTATTTTCACATTTCTAATCGAGAAGTTTTTCCCTATTTTCTTCAAGTTTTTGAAGATAATAATCCATTTTCGACTGTAGTCGTTTTCCTTTATGATACTGAAAAGAAAGTGATAGACATAGTGGGTATTTCCGCTATATATTGTATATTTAATATGTTACTGCTATACGAATGGTACAGGGCGACATTAGGCCTGTCTTTTCGGAGAGAAGGTTTAAACAGCACCGAAAACTCCAATGGTTACCCCTTTAATTATCGACAGATTGCGCATTTGGCTCAAGCAGGTGAGCAAACTTAGGCTTTGAACGTTGCAATCTCTTAACATTAAACGCAATACTGAAATGTCTTGACTTTTTCAAAGGAAACTTCAACATTCATGAATTTCTTGTAACAAAGTATAATTTGATTAAAATGTCTACTACATGGTTCCTTTCTGTAATTTGTTGTAGTCCCTTTTTGTACAAAACATGTTGAGATATATCTGAAATGCTGCGTAGAATTTGGTGTATATAATAGTGTAGTATAGGCAATTTTTTGATTGTGCGTTTCTTTTTCCTTTCAGTATAATAAGTCGTGTGCAGGAAAATAAAATATTTTATGATAAAACATGATATGTATAGTGATAACGAGGATGTTCCTTCCGAATTTGTTTGATCGCATTAAAACTGTTTTGAAGTGTTCGGATAAGTCCTTCGACGCTACAAAGATATTTGACCTTGTTTTTGTAATCATGTTTGAACGTTACCCTTCGGGTTTGAAACATGAGTAGACGTGTTTGGTGTTTATTATCATAGAAACGTCTTACTGCCGCTTGCTTAGGGAAACCTTTTCACCAGTCATTTCGCCAGTGTTTTAAATAATCTTCGTTTGCTAATGTTGTATGCTCATTGGAAACCCTGTTATAAGTAGTATAAAAAGTTGGGTGTTTGGGGAAGTTTTTCCTGAAGGAGCCCCCATGAACAAATGGCAAATTTGCATGTTGGGGCACAACGTAAATTTGTCATCTTTTCATGAGGGTGGGGGTGCGAGGGAGGACCACTTTCTATACTACTGAAGACACCTATACAGGTGCATACCACAGAACTACTGCTTGAATGCATTTAAAATATTTAGACAAGCTTTTAGAGAATTAGACTTATAAAAGCGAACTTTCTATAACATCAAACATTAAATATTATATATAGACAGAATTTTGAACAAAACACTTACTTGCGGATTTGAACCAAAATATGTGATACCAACATCGACATTTCCGTATTGCTAAATATCAAACGCCTTAGACCACATGACCACATAGCCTACACAGCACTTACTAAACAACGCATCGGATATCTTTCGGGTGTTTTTATTATTTTTGATATATTATATTCATTATATTAATAGTATACAGATTATATTGATCTCAGACATGTTGTACATGTATTATTACTATGTGAAAAGTTTCAACCAAACAGTGGTTAATTAAACAAATGACCTTTTTGCACAGTTTGATTGATGATTTCTATCTCCTATTGCTCATAGTATAGTATATCGGAAAGACTTTTGCAAGTTGTTTAATATTTGTCAGTGTATTTTTATTTTAGTTTAAGACGTCTATCACAAATGAAAAAATTATTATCAAGACTTTCATCTTCTTGTATATTTTTGTTCAGATATAGATGAGTGTGCTCCTCTTGTAACCCATGACTGCGATGCAAATGCTGCCTGTACAAATACTGACGGGTCCTTCAAATGTGGCTGTAACAGTGGATACAGTGGAGATGGGGTAACTTGTACTGGTATGATTATAGTTATTTTATTTATAATAGCATATGCTTGTAATAGTAGCTACACATGAGATGGGGTAACATGTACTGGTATTATTATAGTTATTTTATTTATAATAGCATATGCTTGTAATAGTAGATACTGAGGAGATGGGGTAACTTGTACTGGTATGATTATAGTTAGTTTATTTATAATAGCATATGCTTGTAATAGTAGATACAGAGATGATGGGGTAACTTGTACTGGTATGATTATATATATTTTATTAATAATAGCATATGCTTGTAACAGTAGATACACAGGAGATGGGGTAACTTGTACTGGTATGATTATAGTTATTTTATTAATAATAGCATGTGCTTGTAATAGTAGATACACAGGAGATGGGGTAACCTGTACTGTTTTGATTGTAATTAGTTTATTAATAATAGCAGTGCTTGTAATAGTAGATACAGAGGAGATGGGGTAACTTGTACTGGTATGATTATCGTTATTTTATTTATAATAGCACATGCTTGTAATAGTGGAAACAGAGGAGATGGGGTAACTTGTACTGGTATGATTATAGTTATTTTATTTTTAATAGCAATGCTTGTAATAGTAGATACAGAGGAGATTGGGTAACTTGTACTGGTATGATTATAGTTATTTTATTTATAATAGCACATTCTTGTTATAGTAGATACAGAGGAGATGGGGTATTTTGTACTGGCATGTTTATAGTAATTTTATTTATAATAGCACATGCTTGTTATAGTGGAAACAGAGGAGATGGGGTAACTTGTACTGGTATGATTATAGTTATTTTATTCATAATAGCACGTGCTTGTAATAGTGGAAACAGAGGAGATGGGGTAACTTGTACTGGTATGATTTTAGTTATTTTACTAATACTAGCATATGCTTGTAATTGTAGATACAGAGTAGATGGAGTAACTTGTACTGGTATGATTATAGATATTTTATCAATAATAGCATATGCTTGTAATAGTAAATAAAGAGGATATGGGGTAACTTGTACTTGTTTGATTATAGTTATTTTTTTAATAATAGCATATGCTTGTAATAGTAGATACAGAGGCGATGGGGTAACTTGTACTGGTAAAATTATATTTTACTTGTACTGCTATGATAGCATTAATTTCTGACAAGTTATTTTATTGATGATATACATAAAGTTGTAATAGTGAAAACAGTGGAGATGGGCAGGTACGATTTAATGCTTTGATCTGTGACAAAACATTATTTTGGTTGGTCGTATAAATATGAAATAAAATATATGTGATATTGAAATTGTTAACAGAATACAACGTATTGTACATGTATGAAACATTTATCGGAATAAACATACATACACATGTTATACGTCAAGATAAATAGCACTTATTAGTAACACTGATTTGGTTTTGCGACTAAAACAATATTACCAAAAGTTGCTAGATTTGCTCCGACAATATTAGCACCACTATTAACAGGAGCACATAGCGGTTTGGCAAGTACTGGAATCTGTAAACTATTTGGAAATGGAATGGTAACTATACCTAAAACGATAAAAAGCAAGCATGTGACTCAATTGTGGTAAGACAGTTACACAGATTTTTTTTTTTTAAAATTCAAAATGTTGCTTTCCCTTTAAACTAACAAGGCAACAACAACAAGACGGGGGATTTCGTGGACTGCTTGCAGCACTAGGCATTCCTTTAATTGTATCTCTTATTAGTGGTTTGACGGGAAAAACAGTTCAAGTAGAATGGGTAAGGGATTAATAGTTGATAGTGGATTGACTCTCACATTAAACCATATAGAAGTATCTATAACTTAAACATAATGAAATGGGTTAACCAATTAGGCATGACAAACTTCAGAGGTGTGTTCAGCAAGAACAAATTACCGATAAAACAAAATAAACAAGAATGCGGTATTATTAATCCTGATGATTTTACTTGTCCTGGTTCACACTGGACTTGTTACTACGATAACTATTTTTTTGATCCGTTTGGCTTAAGTCCGCCAAAAGTAGTTTTAACGTACATACCCAACTTACAATAAACACTAGTTTTATGTGGGTATTGTTGCTTGTTCTTCATTAGGGTTACAAAGGGTTTTAAAAAGTTACAAGAAGGAAACAGTGTATACGATATTCTTTATAAAATACTAAAACCTTACATATAATAAATGAAAACATCCTTAAATGATATTTTATCTAATCATATTTTTTATATGAGGTACTGCATTAAAGAAAATATGATTACGAAAAATGTCGATTCGCTGTATATTCTAACAAATGTAAAAAGTACAGAAGTATTGATTTTCATAAAGCGTTGCTCCCTATGTTGCCTAAAAAGGCGCTAACACTTCCTGGTTATAAATAGTGCGGTCCGGGTAATCGACTTGATAGCGGAGAACCACCGAATGATTTAGATGCCTTTTTTAAGAGCATGATTATTGTTAAGACGAAAGTCCTAGTAAACAGAAAAAGCAGCATTCAAGGACGACAGTCAACCACAAACAAACATAGAATAAAAGAACATATTTACAGATAAATAAAAGGTCATATAAGTCCTTACAAACAAAAAGGATTGACAATAGGGCTACCAACTTGGAACGGGCAGTGGCAAAAAAGGCCGCTGGGGGTTTAAACCAGGTTCTAGGGTGCACCAAACTTCACACTTACCCTACTGTCAACCCAATAAAACAGGACAGTGCAAATAAAGAAATCCCCGCCATGAACTATACTCTAACCAACAAGGCAGCATTAATAGGCAATATAAGTAAAACACAAAGATGCTAGTGTATATATAAAATACAAAAGCCAGAACAACAAGAGAAAAACCATTGAGGGCAAACCACAAGACAAGACTTCAGACAGACATCAAACGTCACCGTCCTTTTGGGCTTTAGGTAGACGTCCACAGCCTGTCCGATCATCGCACAATTAAGAGGAAAGCATAGTGGCGAACTGTAATTGGGTCCACCACCAAGCATGCAGTGCGTTGCAAAATGATAGGGTCATTATAACCACTTTTGATAAACCTTTTAACAAAAGTAAGTATGAAAATCGAACAGGAAATGCAGCATTTACAGAAAACAGTAAACCCCAAAACACGCAAAAAGACAAACAAGAATGGCAATAGTAATAACAAAGGCATATGACGTCACAAACACAACAAAGGTTGACAGTAGGGCTACCGAATTGGAACGGTCAGTGGCAAAAAGGCCGTTGGGGGTTTAAACCAGGTTCTAGGGTGCACCAAACCTCACAGTTACCCTACTTAGTCCCAATTAAACGGGACAGTGTAAATAAAGAAATCCCCGCCATGATCTATTCTCTAACCAACAAGGCAGCATTAATAGGCAATATAAGTAAAACACAAATATACTCGTGTATATATAAATAAAATAAAAAAATAGCCTAGAAAGACATAAAGAAGGTACTCGATGACTTGGCAGAAGCCAGAGCAATACGAGAATAAACCATAAGGGCCCAACAAGACAACACCGCAGACAAACATCATACATCACCGTCCTTTTGGGCTTTATGTAGACGTCATCATAGGGTCCACAGCTTGTCCAAAGTTTAACAAAGATAATATGAACGTGATCACGATAAACGATCTTACAAAGTTTTTAAATCATGTCACCATAGAAGTCAGGCTATGATAGTCCTTGTCGCAGAGGAGTTTTTCAATTACTTTTATATTTGGAAAGAAGTCAGTCTAAATCACTTGGGGACAAAATCGTAAGAATTTGATAGTCAAGCCCGTAATTAGTAACTAAATACAAACGTGGTCGTGGAGCCTCAAAAAACAAGAAAATGCGTTGAGAAAGACTGGTCAGTTAGACGTTGAACTCCATTAACCCATACGAAGAAAGTTCACTCAACGCCGCATGATTGTAATGAAATTGATCAAATATGGTGGGCTGATTTAGTTGATATGCAATCATTTTCAAATATAATAAAGGTGTAAATACCTGCTCACTGTTATTGGTGTATTTAGTAAATTTGCGTGGATTTTTCCAGTTCCAAATAAAAGTGTTTAGAAAAGAATTAAGCTTTCCAAAATATTAAGAGCATGGAAAGACAATGTAAATTTCTTTGGGTTGACCAGGGTGTAGAATTTTATAACAAGACATTTAAGCAATTTCTTGATGATAATAATATTAAAATGTATCCTATTTCTAATTCCGGAAAAGCTGTAGTAATTGAACTGTTTAACCGAACATTAAAAGAGAGGATTTGGATATTTTTTTTACAGCAAACTGTACAAATACATATTAAGACGTGCTACAAAAAATGGTTGATCAGTATAATAACACAAAACATCGTAGTATTAAAATGACACCGACTGAAGCAAGTGATGAAAAAAATAAAGGAGAAGTGTATTTCAACTTGCACGGAAAGATGAAAAGCAATCAAATTAAGCCACAAAGTTTAAATAGGAGACAAGGTTCGGATTAGAAACTATAAATGAACGTTTTCCTAATTGGACTGAAGAAAATTGTTGAATGTGAACATTTTTTTATTTTAAATCGAGAAGTTTTTCCCTATTTTCACATTCCCTATTTTCACATTTAAAATCGAGAAGTTTTTCCTATTTTCACATTTCAAATCGAGAAGTTTTTCCCTATTTTTCTTCCTGTTTTGAAGATAATAATCCATTTTCGACTGTAGTCGTTTTCCTTTATTATACTGAAAAGAAAGTGATAGACATATTGGGTATTTCCGCTATATATTGTATATTTAATATGCTACTGCTAATCGAATGGTACAGGGCGACATTAGGCCTGTCTTTCGGAGCGAAGGTTTAAACAGCACCGAAAACTCCAATGGTTACCACTTTAATTATCGACAGATTGCGCATTTGGCCTTAGCAGGTGAGGAAACTTAGGCTTCTTAAACGTTGCAATCTCTTAACATTAAACGCAATACTGAAATGTCTTGACTTTTTCAAAGGAAACTTCAACATTCATGAATTTCTTGTAACAAAGTATAATTTGATTAAAATCGTCTACTACATGGTTCCTTTCTGTAATTTGTTGTAGTCCCTTTTTGTACAAAACATGTTGAGATATATCTGAAATGCTGCGTAGAATTTGGTGTATATAATAGTGTAGTATAGGCATTTTTTGATTGTGCGTTTCTTTTTCCTTTCAGTGTAATTTGCGCGTGCAGGAAAATAAAATATTTTATGAATAGACATGATATGTATAGTGATGACGAGGATGTTCCTTCCGAATTTGTTTGATCGCATTAAAACTGTGTTGAAGGGGTCGGATAAGTCCTTCGACGCTACAAAGATATTTGACCTTGTTTTTGTAATCATGTTTGAACGTTACCCTTCGGGTTTGAAACATGAGTAGACGTGTTTGGGGTTTATTATCATAGAAACGTCTTACTGCCGCTTGCGTAGGGGAGCATTTCCACCAGTCATTTTGCCAGTGTTTTAAATAATCTTCGTTTGCTAATGTTGTATGCTCATTGGAAACCCTGTTATAAGTAGTATAGAAAGTAGGGTGTTTGGGGAAGTTTTTCCTGAAGAACCCCCATGAACTTTCAAATTTGCATGTTGGGGCACAACGTAAATTTGTCATCTTTTCATGAGGGTGGGGGTGCGGGGGCACCACTTTCTATACTACTGAAGACACCTATACAGGTGCATACCACAGAACTACTGATTGAATGCATTTAAAATATTAAGATAAGCTTTTAGAGAATTAGACTTATAAAAGCGAACTTTCTATAACATCAAACATTAAATATTATATATAGACAGAATTTTGAACAAAACACTTACTTGCGGATTTGAACCAAAATATGTGATACCAACATCGACATTTCCGTATTGCTAAATATCAAACGCCTTAGACCACACGACCACATAGCCTACACAACACTTACTAAACAACGCGTCGGATATCTTTCGGGTGTTTTTATTATTATTGATATATTATATCCATTATATTAATAGTATGCAGATTATATTGATCTCAGACATGTTGTACATGTATTAATAATATGTGAAAAGTTTCAACCAAACAGTGCTTAAAGAAACAAATGACCTTTCTGCACAGTTTGATTGATGATTTCTATCTCCTGTTGCTCATAGTATAGTATATCGGAAAGACTTTTGCAAGATGTTTACTATTTGTCAGTGTATTTTTATTTTATTTTAAGACGTCTATCACAAATCAAAATATTATTATCAAGACTTTCATCTTCTTGTATATTTTTGTTCAGATATAGATGAGTGTGCTCCTCTTGGAACCCATGACTGCGATGTAAATGCTGCCTGTACAAATACTGACGGGTCCTTCACATGTGCTTGTATCTTTCCATCTACTGGAGATGGGAAAATTTGTATTGGTATGATTATAGTTATTTTAGTTATAATAGCTTATGCTTGTAATAGTGGATACAGAGGAGATGGGGTAAATTGTACTGGTATGATTATAGTTATTTTATTTGTAAAGCATATGCTTGTATTGTAATAGTAGATACAGAGGAGATGGGGTAACTTGTACTGCTATGATAATAGTTATTTTATTTATAATAGCATATGCTTGTAAAAGTTGATACAGAGGAGATTGGGTAACTTGTACTGGTATGATTATAGTTATTTTGTTTATAATAGCACATGCTTGTAATGTAATAGTAGATACAGAGGAGATGGGTAACTTGTACTGGTATGATTATAGTTATTTTATTTATAATAACACATGCTTGTAATAATATATACAGAGGAGATTGGGTAACTTGTACTGGTATGATTATAGTTATTTTGTTTATAATAGCATATGATTGTAATGTAATAGTAGATACAGAGGAGATAGGTAACTTGTACTGGTATGATTATAGTTATTTTATTTATAATAGCACATGCTTGTAATAGTAGATACAGAGGAGATTGGGTAACTTGTACTTGTATGGTTATAGTTATTTTCTTTATAATAGCATATGCTTGTAATGTAATAGTAGATACAGAGGAGATGGGTAACTTGTACTGGTATGATTATAGTTATTTATTAATAATAGCATATGCTTGTAATAGTAGATACAGAGGAGATGGGGTAACTTGTACTGGTATGATTATAGTTATTTTATTTATAATAGCACATGCTTGTAATAGTAGATACAGAGGAGATGGGGTAACTTGTACTGGTATGATTATAGTTATTTTATTTCTAAAGCATATGCTTGTAATATAATAGTAGATACAGAGGTGATGGGTAACTTGTACTGGTATGATTATAGTTATTTTATTGATAATAGCATATGCTCGTAATAATGGATACAGAGGAGATGGGGTAACTTGTACTGGTATGATTATAGTTATTTTATTAATAATAGCATATGCTTGTAATAGTAGATACAGAGGAGATGGGGTAACTTGTACTGGTATGATTATAGTTATTTTATTTATAATAGCACATGCTTGTAATAGTAGATACAGAGGAGATGGGGTAACTTGTACTGGTATGATTATAGTTATTTTATTTCTAAAGCATATGCTTGTAATGTTATAGTAGATACAGAGGTGATGGGTAACTTGTACTGGTATGATTATAGTTATTTCATTGATAATATCATATGCTCGTAATAATGGATACAGAGGAGATGGGGTAACTTGTACTGGTATGATTATAGTTATTTTATTTCTAAAGCATATGCTTGTAATGTAATAGTAGATACAGAGGTGATGAGTAACTTGTACTGGTATGATTATAGTTATTTCATTGATAATATCATATGCTCGTAATAATGGATACAGAGGAGATGGGGTAACTTGTACTGGTATGATTATAGTTATTTTTATTAATAATAGCATATGCTTGTAATAGTATTATATTTATTTTATTTTATAATAGCATATGCTTGTAACGGTGGATATAGGGAAGATGGTATAATTTGTACTGGTACGATAACATTAATTTCTGACAGGTTATTTTATTTATGACACACATATACTTTTATAGTGGAAACAGAGGACATGGGCAGGTAAGATTGCTTTGATCTCTGACAAAACGTTATTTTTGTTGGACATATCAATATGAAATAATATATAATTATGTGATATTGAAATTGTTACAAAATACAACGTATTGTACATGTATGACACATTTTACGGAATAAACATACATGCACATGTTATACGTCAATATAAATAACACTAATTAGTAACACTTAGTTGGTTTGTTGACTAAAACAATATTACCAACAGTTGCTAGATTTACTCCGAATATATTAGCACCACTAGCAACAGGAGCACTTGTAAAAACATGTGTCGCAAAACGTAAAATGAGATCTCAAAAAACGTACAATGTTGTAAACACACAAAGTTGACATGTGATACTATTCTATCAAAATATGGATGTAACGTTTTGGTTTATTATATTTTATTCAAAATGTCACATTTTTACATATGTCGCTTTTTCCTTTTAGTTTTACTATTAGCCGCAGTGTTTTTAGATCTGCTGGCCCTTGCTCTACTAGCCAAGGGCCAGCAGAGCTTATGGGATGGCGTGTTGTGCGTCGTCCGTCGTCCGTCGTCTGTCTGTCTGTTAATTTTTACCTCGTTAAGACGATAGGGCCATAATTTTTCATTCGATCTTTACCAAACTTTACGAGATTATTACTATTAATGAAAGATTAGACAAGTTTGAAAACCAGCCAGATCGGAGTTACTTCCCTTGATTTAGTTAAAAATGCTATATTTTGCCTCGTTAAAACGATAGGGCCTTCATTTTTCATCCGATCTTTAACAAACTTTACTATATTGTTACTAACAATGAAAGCTGAGACAAGTTTGTAAACAAGCCAGATCAGACCAGTAACAGCGGAGTTATAGCCCTTGATTTAGTTGAAATAATGCTATATTTTTCCTCGTTAAGACAATAGGGCCTTCGTTTTCATCTAATCTTTACCAAACTTTACCAGATTGTTAATACCAATGATGGCTCAGACAAGTTTGAAAACAAGCCAGATCGAACCAGTAACAACAGAGTTATAGCCCTTGATTTAGTTAAAACTCCTATATTTTGCCTCTTTAAGACGATAGGGCCTTCATTTTTCATCCGATATTTATCAAACTTTATTAGATTGTTAATATCAATGAAAGCCCGGACAAGGCCGAATACCAGCCAGATTGGACTATTTACACCGGAGTTATGACCCTTGATTTTCTGAAATATTCTGTATTTTGGCCCTGTTAACATGCTAGGGCCTTCATTTTTCATCAGATCTTGATCAAACTTTTCCAGATTGTTACTATCAGTAAAAGCTTGGACAAGTTCGAAAACGAACCAAATCTAATTAGTAACACCGGAGTTAAGTCCCTTGATATAGTTAACATATGCTGTATTTTGCCTCCTTAAAACGAAAGGGCCTTCATTTGGCGTGATTTCAGTGAAACTTTGCAGGGATGATCAGTACCAAGCCAAGTTGCACATATCATCACCGTGTTCCGGTTGAATAATTTTGAAGGAGTTTTGCACCTTTAACGGTATTAATACACACTCTTTTTCCTGACTAGTTCTCCTGAACCCCTGACCGGATTTAAACGAAACATTTTAGGGATGATCAGTTCCAGGTCTAGTTGTGCATGTCATCGCCGTGCTCCCGTTCAATAACTTTGGCAGAGTTATGGCCCTTTAAAGATTTTAATACACAATCATTGTCTGTACTAGTTCTCCTGGACCCCCCTACGCCGGATTTCAACGGAACTTTACAGGGATGATCAGTACCAAGCCTAGTTGTGATATCATCTTCGCGTTCCCGTTTACAGATTTTTGGCGGAGTTGTTTTTAATACACAAACATTTTCCGGGCTAGTTTTCCTGAACCCCTGGTCGGATTTCAACGAAACTTGACAAGGATGATCAGTATCAAGCCTAGTTGTGCATATCATTTTGGCCCTTTTAAGGTTTTAATAACAAACTTTGTCTTGTCTAATTATCCTGATCCCCTGGCCGAATTTCAACAAATTGACAGGAATGATCAGTACCAAGCCTAATTGCGCATTTCATTGCCGTGTTCCAGTCGAATGAATTTTGGCAGAGTTATGATTCCTTAAAAGTTTTAATACACCAACTTTGAACAGACTAGTTCTCCTGAACTTCTGGCCGGATTTCAACGAGTAGAGCGTCCACAGGCCCTCTTGGGCCTCTTGTTTCACGTTTAGCTCTTTTTTATAACATTTAGCGACGCTCACATTTTTATATTTAAAGACGTTTGCATTTACATTTAGCCATCCTTTTTACGTTTAATGAAAACAGTTTTTGAATGCAAGGTTGATTCATCAACTTCCATTCATAGTCATTGCTTTTGGCGCCTCCTCATCACTATCTGGCGGATAATCTACATTTTTGTCATAAATCGAGGCTTCAATCCGTACATGCATGCTGATCTATGCTAGACGAACGTATTGTATGCTGAAAAAAACTATAATGCAAATTAACAGGTCGAGAAACTCTACGAAAATCTCATTATGTATGAGTTGTGGGCGATTTTTTTTCAAGCGAGGTTTTGCAAGGTGTTTTCTCATCAAGGGGAAACACGATGTGACGTCACACGCACCTTCGATTGACAGTGGTGGCAGAGTTGTTTCAATATATTTAGAGTTGTTCCAATATATTTATTATGTATAATTGTATATAGCAACAAATATTTCTAAAGGGTTTTAGTGATTCACGATGTCAGTGAATTATTATTAATGATAAGATGAAATAAAGAAACATGTTTAGACATTAGACACCACTGGATTGTTATTCTGTTGGAATATAGTATATATACAAATCTTGTTATCGTTATATATTCTGTATTTAAGATTGGATTGGAACAAAACTTTCATAGATTGTAGAGTTTAGGGTCTAGTTGTGCAAGAACGTTAACACGTGTCTCTACGTCATGACGTCTTGACGTCAATGTCGTCACAATGTTATTAAAAACCGTTGTTTTCACTGATCGCATTTGTTAAGTTGTTTTACTATAAAAATCAATCAGTGTCTGTCTCAGTCAACGCTGACAGTTTTAACAACATCACATCATCCAAAATGGCCACATCACTTACCGTTGTGACGTCATGACGTCACCTTATTTGCAAAGACCATGTTTGATCAGGTTCTGATCAAAATCTATTCATTCATAAAAAGTGTCAAGCTCCAGATTATCTGAGTTTTTATTCATAACATGTGTCAAGCTCCAGATTATCTGAGTTTTCATTCATAAAATTTTTGTTTAATGTTTTGTTTGTAAACATATATTTCGAAATCGACTAAATCATAAAACTGCACATGACTGCGGCATTTTAACCATTATTGCCCTTATTTTCTACTTCCTTGACTATTGGAGGCAATATTTTGGAAAAAAATCTTGCCCACAAGTAAATGGCTTCTAATTTAATATGCAGGGCAGGTCCCATAACACTTGTGACTTCCTACCATTGTAACAGATTTACAGCCTTTGTAACAGATTGTCTGTCATTTGGCCTTTGACATTTTGTTGTTAACAATTTAGCACCTTCATTATATATCGGATCTTTACCAAACTTGGTCAGTGTCATCATATCCATGAGAGCTCGGACAAGTTCGATACACCAGTTATTGCCCTTGATTTAATAAAAATCCAATAGTTTGCCTTGTGAACACACTAGCACCTTCATTGTGCATTTGAACACACTAGCACCTTCATTGTGCATCCGATATTTACCAAACTTGGTCAGAGTCTTTATATTAATGAACGGTCAGACAAGTTCGAAACCATCCATACTGGATAATGAACGCCAGAGTTATTGTCCTTGATTTAATGCAAAATCCCATATTTTGCTTTCTGAACAAGTGTAGTCCCTTCATTTTGCATTCGATATTTACCAAACTTTGCCAGAGTCTTTATATTAATGGAATCTTGGACAAGTTTGAAAACCATCCATATCGGATAATAAACTCAAAAGTTATTGCCCTTGATTTAAAGTAAAATCCTATATTTTGCATTGTGAACACTAGCCCCTTCAGTTTGCATCCGATCCTTACCGAACTTAGCCAGAGTCTTTATATTTATGAAGGCTCAAACAAGTTTGAAAAAAACCCATATCGGCTAATAAAATTCAGAGTTATTGCCCTTGATTTAATGGAAAATCCTATATTTTGCCTGTGAACTCTCAATATAGCCCCCTCATTGTGCATCCAGTATTTACCAAACTTGGTCTCAGTCTTTATATTAACCAAAGCGTGTACCGTTCTGAAAACTACATACATCGTATAATAAACACGATAGTTATTGCCCTTGATTTAATGACAATGTCCTACATTTGCCTCGTGAAGATATCTTTAATTCGATTTTTACTAAATTTAGTCAATATATTTATATTAATAAAAGCTTGGACAAGTTCAAAACCAGTTGCATCAGACTAGACACATCAGAGTTTAAGCCCTTGATTTTTAAAAAAAATGCTTTCCAATAGGCCTTAGACTATTCAAGCCAGTAGAGTGATACAGGCAGGCCCTCTTGTGCATCTTGTTCTTGGAAGACTACTTAAATCACGCCACTCTGTAAATGACATAATTTTAGACATGGAGGTCATCTTGAGTGACAGCTTGGCCATACAACATAAATCTGTCTATTCATCAGCAAATTCATAAAATATTATTCTAGTCTAGATTTGAAACAGTTTTGACATTTTATCACAATATATTTGGAATGGATAGACCCTCTAAGATTTGTATAGGTCGCCCAAGATCACCAAGTTGGCTAAAACTATGTCAAATTTATGGAAATTTTAAATGTCCACTAGCAATCGTGCAAATATTAATACTGTCTTTCCTATCAAACCTTGCATTCTCAGTTCTTTCAGTACTTCGATTATATTTAGCGACGTTTTACATTTAGCAACATGTTTACATTTAGCGACATGTTTACATTTAGTGACATGTTTACATTTAGTGTTGCTACATACGTGTCAGTATTACTAACCGTGTAGTAACAAGAACTTGCGTATTGTCTTTTTCAGAACAAAATTAAGGAAGAAGAGACAGGTGGATCTATATACATCACATAACTATTCCTAAGCATATACCACTGATGAAACAGAGCTCACATGTCTTTCAAATGATGTATTGCATTTTGTTAAATTTGATATTTCAACTTGTTTGATGTTCACCGTGCTATTTTGTTTAAACGTCTGTTGAAAATACAGGAATTGGCATTAGATAGTGTCTTGAAATATTAAATAAATATATACTCAGAAATAGTCCAATACTACTGCTTCTGCTACTACTGCTTCTATTGCTACTAGTACTACTATTACTACTGCTGCTTCTATTACTACTAGTACTACTATTACTACTACTGCTTCTATTACTGCTATTACTACTACTATTACTATTACTACTACTATTACTACTAGTACTACTATTACTACTACTACTACTATTACTACTAATACTACTATTACTACTTCTATTACTACTAGTACTACTATTACTACTACTATTACTACTACTACTATTATTACTACTAGTACTACTATTACTACTACTATTACTACTAGTACTACTATTACTACTACTATTACTACTACTATTACTACTGCTGCTTCTGCTACTACTACTACTACTCCTACTACTAGAAATACTACTACTACTGCTAATATTACTCCTGCTACTACTACTGTTGCTGCTGCTGATACTTCTACTACTACTGCTGCTACTACTACTACTACTACTACTACTACAACTACTACTACTGCTTCTACTACTACTACTACTACTACTGCTGCTACTACTACTACTGCTTCTGCTACTGCTACTGCTGCCACTATAACAACTACTAGTGCTGATTCTGTTACTACTACTACTTCTACTACTGTTGTTGTTGCTGCTACTACTACTGCTTCAGCTGCTTAGTACTGCTGCTGCTACTACTACATCTAATAGTACTACTACAAGTATTATTAGTAATAGTAGTAATGGTAGTAGTAGCAGTAGTATTAGTAGCAGTGATAGTAGCAGTTCTAAAAGTAGTAGTAGTAGCAGTAGTAGCAGGAGCAGTTGTTTACATTATAGTATTAGTATCAACGATAGCCGTAGTAGTAGTAGTAGTAGTAATTTTTTGGGTATTAGTAATAAAAGTATTAGCAGTAGCAGCGGGGTAGTAGTAGAAGGAGCACCAGTTACTACAACAATAACACAAGCAAAGGTAACTAGTAGTAACAGCAGTAACTAAAGCGGTAGTAATATTTGCAGAAACTGCACAGTAGTATAATTCAGCAATAGCATAAAAAACTAATAGCATCAGCAGCAGCATCACGACTGTAATAGTAGTACTAATAGCTTTAACTTGTAGTAGTAGTAGGGGTAGTAGAAGTAGTATTAGAAATAATAATAGTAGTAGTAGCAGCAGTAGTAGTAATAGTAGTAGCAGCAGCAGCAGCAGTAGCAGTAGTAGTAGTTGTATAAGTCATAGTAGTAGTGGTAGTGGCAAAAGCTAGTAGAAACAGTATAGTAGCTTCAGTAGTAGTAGTAGTAGTAGTAGATTAAGTAGTAGTAGTAGAAGTAGTAGTAGTAGAAGTAGTAGTAGTTGTATTAGTAGTATTAGTAGTAGTAGTAGTAGTAGTAGCAGTAGTAGTAGTAGTAGTTGTAGTAGTAGTAGTAGTAGTAGTAGTAGTAGTAGAAGTAGTAGTAGTAGTAGTAGTGGTAGTGGTAGTAGTAGTAGTAATAGCAGTAGTAGCAGAAGCAGTAGAGTAGCGGATTATATTTGAGTAGTAGTAGTAGAAGTAAAAAAGCGGTCGTAGGAGACATAAAATCAAACGAAATGCACATTTCGAAATTTGATTGTGTAGGAGGAGGATTAATCCTCCAATTCGTTTCTCAGATGTACGAATTATGCTCAACTGCTGCGTATTCAAAATAGATAACGTTATGATATACTGTTTACAAAACATGGATATGGAGTCTTGAAGTATTCTCAACTAATGCATTTTGGAAGTAAATATTTGTATAATTTATGAATATAGGGGCAAGGATTAATCCTCCCTTGACTGCCTTCTAGACACAATTATAATTTACTGTCGTTTCAAAACGTTGATGGCATAAGGTCGAAGATTAATCCTCCATTTCGTTATTGCAAAATGCTTAACTATGCTGTGCGGTGCTTATGTAAATGCTTAAGGTAATGATAAAATAAATATATTTTTTTTCAAATGATGTTGTACTTTTTTCCTGAATTGTGTTGATGGGGTATTATATTACGGAGGACGTTTTCACCAACAAGACGTTTGTCATGGAGGATCAGTCCACCCTTTCATAAACTAACATTATTTAAAAACATACAAATTTACCACATTACCTAATAAAAGTCAAGCGTATTGCACTTATTCCAAAAACTACAACTTTAACACTTTACCTAATCAACTACAAGCTTATTGCTCTCATTCAACAAACTAAAACATTACCACATCACCTATCAAAGACCAGCGGATTGCTCTTATTAAAAAAACTACAACTTTACCACATCACCTAATCAAAGACAAGCGTATTGCTCTTATTCAAAGAAATACAACTTTAGCACATCACCTAATCAAAGACAAGCGTATTGCTCTTATTCAAAAACTGCAACTTTACCACATCACCTTATCAAAGGCAAGCTTATTGCCCTTATTCAAAAAGCTACACTTTTACCACATCACCTAATCAAAGACACGCTTATTTCTCTCATTCAAAAAGTTGCAACTTTACCACATCACTTTATCAAAGACAAGCGTATTGCTCTTATTCCAAAAACTACAACTTTACCACATCACTTAATCAAAGACAAGCTTATTGCTTTTATTCAAACACTACAACTTTACCACATCACCTTATCAAAGACAAGCTTATTGCTTTTATTCAAACACTACAACTTTACCACATCACCTAATCAAAGACAAGCTTATTGCTTTTATTCAAACACTACAACTTTACCACATCACCTATTTTTTTAAATAAGAGCAATAAGCTTGTCTTTGATAGGTGATGTGGTAAAGTTGTACTGTTTTGAATAAGAGCAATAAGCTTGTCTTTAATTATTCAAACAAACTACAACTTTACCACATCACTTAATCAAAGACACGCATATTGCTCTTATTCAAAAACTACAACTTTACCACATCAACTAACTTTCGGAATGAGAGCAATAATCTTTTCTTTAATTATTCCTAAAACTACAACTTTACCACATCACTTAATCAAAGACAAACGTATTGCTTTTATTTATAAAACTACAACTTTACCACTATACCTAATCAAAGACAAGCTTATTGCTCTCATTTGAAAAACTGCAACTTTACCACATCACGTTATCAAAGACAAGCTTATTGCTCTTATTCAAAAACTACAACTTTACCACATCACTTTATCAACGACAAGCTTATTGTTCTTATTCCAAAAACTACAACTTTACCACATCACCTATTTTTTTTAATAAGAGCAATAGTCTTGTATTTGATTAGGTGATGTGGTAAAGTTGTAGTTTCTTGAATAATAGCAGTAAGCTTGTCTTTGATTAGGTGATGTGGTAAAATTTTACTGTTTGAATCAGAGCAATAAGCTTGTCTTTAATTATTCATAAAACTACAACTTTACCATATTGCTTAATCAAAGACAAGCTTATTGCTTTTATTCAAACACTACAACTTTACCACATCACATAATCAAAGACAAGCTTATTGCTTTTATTCAAACACTACAACTTTACCGCATCACCTATTTTTTTAAATAAGAGCAATAAGCTTGTCTTTGATAGGTGATGTGGTAAAGTTATACTGTTTTGAATAAGAGCAATAAGCTTGTCTTTAATTATTCAAACAAACTACAACTTTACCACATCACTTAATCAAAGACACGCATATTGCTCTTATTCAAAAACTACAACTTTACCACATCAACTAACATTTTGAATGAGAGCAATAATCTTTTCTTTAATTATTCCTAAAACTACAACTTTACCACATCACTTAATCAAAGACAAACGTATTGCTTTTATTTATAAAACTATAACTTTACCACTACACCTAATCAAAGACAAGCTTATTGCTCGCATTTGAAAAACTGCAACTTTACCACATCACGTTATCAAAGACAAGCTTATTGCTCTTATTCAAAAACTACAACTTTACCACATCACTTTATCAACGACAAGCTTATTGTTCTATTCCAAAAACTACAACTTTAACACATCACCTATTTTTTTGAATAAGAGCAATAAGCTTGTATTTGATTAGGTGATGTGGTAAAGTTGTAGTTTCTTGAATAATAGCAATAAGCTTATCTTTGATTAGGTGATGTGGTAAAATTTTACTGTTTGAATCAGAGAAATAAGCTTGTCTTTAATTATTCATAAAACTACAACCTTACCACATCTTCTATTTTTTTGAATAAGAGCAATAAGCTTGTATTTGATTAGGTGATGTGGTAAAGTTGTAGTTTCTTGAATAATAGCAGTAAGCTTGTCTTTGATTAGGTGATGTGGTAAAGTTGTAGTTTCTTGAATAATAGCAATAAGTTTGTATTCGATTACGTGATGTGGTAAAATGTTACTGTTTGAATCAGAGCAATACGCTTGTCTTTAATTATTCAAAAAACTACTACTTTACCATATCGCTTAATCAAAGACAAGCGTATTGCTCCTATTCAAAAACTACGACTTTACCACATCACCTAATTTTTTTAATAAGAGCAATAATCTTGTCTTTGATTAGGTGATGAGGTAAAGTTGTAGTTTTTTGAATGAGATCAATAAGCTTGTTTTAGATTAGTTGATGTGGTAAAGTTGTAGTGTTTTGAATGAGAGCAATAATCTTGTTTTCGATTAGGCGATGTGGTAAAGTTGTAGAGTTTTTAATATGACCAATAAGCTTTCCCTTTTTCTTGTTTGTTGTTGTTTGCTGTTGATAAACTAATGTTTGCTGTTGGTAAACTAATGAGATGCATATAAATACATGATTAAGTTAATACATAAATACTGGAATGGTTTGTAACATAACAGTACGTATAAAATATGTTATTGTCTTTCCCTTTTCTGCAATACACATTATTGTAATGTGAACTTAATTCTATCATTCTATGAACATGTTGAGTTTATGGACGTATACTTTCGCTTAGTATATTTAAAGTACGTTCCAACTTAAAAGGCAATATGTAGTTTGAAAATAACTTACTTTATTATGTGTAAATGCTAGTGTGTCCTCCAATAACCATTGACTATAACAGATATTATAGTCAGTAATAATTATCTTTTTTTTTTGGCAATTAAGAAAACACATCAGAAGCAATCTAATTGACACTGGATTTAAATTTTGAAATTACAATCATTTCACTTCCATTAATAACATTACAATAATTCATACCTGCACTATTAAAAAACTTTCCATTGTTTGCGTGTCAATTGTATTCAATATTTCAAACGTGTGGATACATTTTATAAGAAACCAATGAATTAATTTAAAGCTAGACATTTTATTTAAACTTAAAACTATGTTTGTTTATTTGTTTGTTTATTAAGTTTTAAACAGCCGTTAACTAGTCTTCAAAATAATGATCAAAAGGAAAACATCATTTTAGCATTTCAAAAGTCGTCCCTAAATTTCAATTGAGTTCCAGAATAAATGTCATCAACGTAGGAGAAACGTTTTCATTTTGGATTGAACACTGCGTTTTTAGACAAAAAAGCTGGAAATGGTTGAAATCAATTGATGAAAAAAGTATTTGAGCATATAAGAATCCGAATCCATCTGCATGAGACTCATGGTATCAGCGACAAAAAAGATGCCACGTGGACATGTTGGACAAGTGTGAAATATCTGGCTGTTATCCAAAGTAATATTTACACAAATCATTGTTTTCTTTCCATTTGTTAAACACTTCGCCCCAAACTTTACTAATCTGAGTATCTAATTAAATTCTGTTTCAGTAAAACAATGAAACCTCGACCATCGTGTGAATGTTAAGTAAGAAGTAGCATAATTAATCCAGAAGGAAAGAAAACGTTAAAATAAAATCACAATATGCATGCACTGGTCGATATTCTCGAGGAAACATAAGGCGCAAATTATTTCGAGACTTATGTTGGATATGTTGTCTGCTTTTTAGTCCCCTACCGGTCCGGACCGGAGGGTCTTTAAGAGAAATATAAAAAGATCGGACAGGGAAAGTAGCATTCAAGGAGGACAGTAAACCACAAACACAGAAACAGACACGCAAACAGACAAACAAGAAGGCAAAGGCAATGATAAATGCAAACGACATCACAAACACAAAAAGGGTTGACAATAGGGCTACCGCCTTGGAACGGTCAGAGGCAAAGTAGGCCTCTGGGGGTTTAAACCGGTTCTAGGGTGCACCAAACCTCACACTTACCCTACTGTCATCCCATTAAAACAGGACAGTGTAAATCAAGAAATCCCCGCCATGATCTAATCTCTAACCAACAAGGCAGCATCAATAGGCAATATAAGTAAAACACAAATATGCTCGTGTGAATATAATACAAAAAAACAATAGCCTAGAAAGACACAATGAAGGTACTCAATGACTTTGCAGAAGCCAGAGCAGTAAGAGAATAAATCATTAAGGGCACGACAAGAAATATCATGGACAAACATCAAACGCCACCGTCCCAATGGGCTTTAGGTAGGCGTCATCATAGGGTCCACAGCCCATCCGGTCATCGTACAATTAAAGAGGAAAGCATACTTGCGAACTGTAAAAGGGTCCACCACCAAGCATGCAGTACGTTGCAAAATGATAGTGTCATAACCTCTTTTGATAAACTTTTTAACAAGTTTAACAAAGATAGTATGAAAGTGATCATGACCTAGAATCTTACGAAGTTTATAAATCACATCACCATAGAAGTCAGGTTGTGGTAGTCCTTGTCGCAGAAGAGTCCTTAAATTAGTTTTATATTTGGAAAGAAGATCAGGGTTACGATAATAAAATTTTGCAAAGGTTTTACGAAGTTTATGGTAACGGTAACCCTGATTGAGTAACTTTTTAGTTATACAAAGATTACGAATATTAAAGTCCTCAATTCGAGTACAAGCTATAGAAAAACGAATAAGTTGAGACACATATACCCCATAAGAAGTTGCTCGGGGAACATCCCCATCCAAGTGGGGATAATTAACAATGTCAAAATTAAAATCATCTCTCTTGTCATAGATTTTGCTAATTATTTTACCATTTTCAATCATATGATCTAAATCAAGAAAAGAAGCGTTATTAACCATAGTTGGAAAGAAAGGGTTGTCAATGTTTAAGTTTGCCCCCTGTCCATCCGTCAGTCAGTCAGTCCGTCAGTGCGTCAGTCAGTCAGTCAGTCTGTTTCTTTTGTCCGGACTGTAACTTTGTCATGCATCGTGGGATTTTGAAATTACTCGGCACAAATGTTAACCATAATGAGACGGCGTGTCGCGCGCAAGATTCAGGTCCGTAACTCAAAGGCCAAGGTCACAGTTGGAGGTTAAAGTTCAGTCAGTTTTTTGTCCGGACTGTAACTTCGTCATGCTTTGTGGGATTTTGAAATAACTTGGCACAAATGTTAACCATAATGAGACGGCGTGTCGCGCGCAACCTACAGGTCCGTAGCTCAAAGGTCAATGTCATAGTTGGAGGTTAAATGTCAGAAATACGCTTGTCCGGGCTGAAACTTTGTCATGCATCGTGGGATTTTGAAATAACTTGGAACAAATGTTCACCATAATGAGACGGCGTGTCGCGCGCAAAATCCAGTTCCGTAGCTCAAAGGTCAAGGTCACACTTGGAGGTAAAATGTCAGAAATAGGCTTGTCCGGGCTGTAACTTTGTCATGCATTGTGGGATTTTGAAATAACTTGGCACAAATATTCACCATAATGAGACGGCGTGTCGCACGCAAGACCCAGGTCCGTAGCGCTAAGGTCAAGGTCAAACTTGGAGGTAAAATGTCACAAATAGGCTTGTCCGGGCTGTAACTTTGTCATTCATTGTGGGATTTTAAAATAACTTGGGACAAATGTTCACCATAATGACACGGCATATCGCGCGCAAGATCCAGGTCCATAGCTCAAAGGTCAAGGTCAAACTTGGAGGTTAAAGGTCAGAAATAGGCTTGTCCGGGCCGTAACTTTGTCATGCATCGTAAGATCTTGAAATAACTTGGCACAAATGTTCACCATAATGAGACGGCGTGTCGCGCGCAAGACCCATGTCCGTAGCTAAAAGGTCAAGGTCACGATACCTTCAGAATACAGGAATACAGGAACACATATTTTGCAGCTAAACATGGTAAGGTATTCAACATTCCTTGCATGATCATTCACATTGCTAAATTCAACCTTTCATATGGGTACATTCAAAGATAACTGTTTCAATATAACTGTTAACTTCAGAATTAACAAACTGGCTAATAACAACTTTATTTCTTTGAAATTTTTGCAATTATTGTGTTGACGAAACACAGTAACCTTTAACAGCAGTTTGACATTTGTGCAATTACAATTATTGTGTTGACAAAACAGTAACCTTCGACAATATACAGATTCTGAATTGTTAATTTTGCACATGACCCGATAGGGGACTATGGCCGTCCTTCAGACTGCCTCTTTTTAATTTAGTCTTTTGGCTGTTACTTGTGATACGCAGGCTTCATAACCGCTGCTCCCAACTAAATTCCTTTTAGTTTATTTCGCTCTTCGGGGCATACAATTTTATTAGATCCTGGAACCTTACGCCGCTGGATATAGGGGATGAAATAAAGATACACATATTGCTATATCCACCGCCATATGCTTGCCATCTTCGGGATGGTTAAAATTCTGTACTGTTGATTTTTATGAATATTGAGTTCTGCTCATCCCGGGGCTAGAGGGCGTGAGCGGTAGCTAGCATATTTCACTACAGCTCATAAACAATCAAACCGAGACTGCAATATTTCGTATGTGTCGTGCTCGGCCGTTTCCAAAGATCCATTATCATACTCTTTTTTGTCGAATATAGATATAAACAGTTATGTTTGCAAGCACGGGGAGACGTTTTACGACCGCCACATTGCACAGACAACACTGCTGTGATATACAAAACTAGTATGAAATGAGATATTTAGAAATTGTGGAACACGATCAGTATAAACATATATTGCAGTCTCGGTTTGATTGAGACCGTAGTAAATATACTTGTTCATGAACGACGGTGAAACATGCTCACTACCGTTCATGCCCTATAGCCCCTGGTTGAGCAGAACTGAATAATTAACATGTCAACAGTACGGAATACGAAACAGTGAGCCTACCAAAGATGGTATGCATATGATGTGAAACTTCAATGGGGTGTTTTCGTACCATTTCATGGCCAGCGGCATATAGTCCCAGTTTGTAACAAAAAGCTTTGCGCTATACGAAAAAACAATGAGTGAAATAAACAAAATGGAATTTAGTTGGGAACAGCAAAATAATAAATTAATGCAGACAGCATATCATAAGGGTGATTAAACAATACTCAGAACCTTTAAAGGCTTGAGTAGTATTCTAAAATAAAGTAAGGAAACAAAACAATTTAAGAATGTACTGCCGATATATATTATAAAAAATATCAGACTCATTAATAGCCGAAGATCACAATGAAATACTTATTCAAGCAAACATTGGTTTTCCCAGAGGCTGCAATAAGTATAACGAACCCATAATAAATGAATGTTAGAAAACAAAGAAGCTAACAACCAATTAACATCCATTATAATTTAGTTTATCGTCTATTTCAGTTCTATAACGGTTACCGGCTTGTCTTCAAAATATTGCATGAATTAACACAGATCTGAATTTATTCTTCGCTAAAGCTAAGATTCCTTTTATACGGAAGCGGAAGCGGTATGCGTGACGGTATACGGAAAAAAATTGAAATGCACGTAGAAGCATTAACATGATTCCTTTTCTACGGAAGCGGCTGTGGTTTTCTATACGGATGCGTATGCGGCAAATTGAATCGCTCCATGTAGCGATTCGTCCTGCATATGGATAAAAAATCGGATGGGTAATTCCAGAATTTGACGTCACTGATAGGGCTTTCCCAAAGTAAAATGGCGGGGTATCACAAACAAACAATGGCGAGGAATAAGTTGTCGAAAACAACTACGGAAAAGCTCGGGGAGCTTGTGAGACAACATCCAATATTATACGACCCTACTAGCGCCGAGCACAAAGATGCCCAACGCATGTTTAATACTTGGCAGAGCATTGAGAGTGTCATGAAAATGGACAAGATGAGTGGTAAGTTTTAATCCACACTCTCGTATTTACTAGTATACTGCAAGTATCACTATCAAGTCAGAGTCAATCTCTATCACGGCCATCGATCCGGGCGCACGTGATTAGGCGAGTAGGTCATATCACATATAGTCTTTATACTTTTCTCAAATAGTATTACTGGAAGCCAATGCTTGCAGTGCTTGTATTTGGGAACGGTCATGGTATGGTGGCTGATTTGTGCCATGTCTTGTTGTTGTTCTGGCGGGGCGAAAGGTCGACAACACGAAACAAAGACAAAACGACAAAAAAGATTGACAACACGACATTAATAGGCGAAAGTACGACGAATAATTATGACGTGTTGTCGCATGGCGACCTGTTGTTGATTTGCCTAGTTGTAACGTTGTTTGCTGTTGGCGGGTAAACAAAAGTTACTATATTGTACAGGTTGAACTGACTTTATTATACGCTTTTCATTCTTAGACAAAGGGTATTTGATAGTAAGAACATACATTTACAACAATAGCATTCGCTTGTCTCAAACTGGCCAATATAATCACAGTTTCATACGTTACTTGGGCATTTAAAAATTAAAAAATATATTTTTAGTCGCAGATTTGAAGAAGAAATGGAGAAATCTTCGCGACACGTATGTAAAGAAAAGGCGGGAGATTAGAGCCTATACAAGTTGCCAAGGCGCTGAAAGAGCCAAATGGAAATCCTTGGATATCGTTAATTTCCTGGACATATATGTCGAAGAAAGCAAGTACACGTTACACATCAATCAGATAAAACTATATTTATACAAAAATCAGATAAAACTCTTCATATCTCTATTTATTATCTCGAACTGTTATACAATTTACAATGTACACACCTATTTCTAAAACATGTTAAAATTAATGTTTTAACTATATTCTACAGCACAGAGAGTAATGTTCCACATGTTGAAGAAGGGAACTCGGACTCAGAAGTGAGCGATATGGATATGGCGTTGTCCGATGATGGACAGCACAACTACCACGACTAGTCCTATGCCCAGGTATGTATATCTCAGTCAGTAAATATACTTCTATTCACATGAGCATCCTGCCATGATACTGGTGACACGTCCACAAAGTTATCCACGAAGGTGTTTCTAATGGCAATTGCATCCCTTCCAGCTCTATTGCCTTATCCAGTTACAGCCTGTAAACCTTCGATGTCCATTTCTTCTGCTTCGTGTAACAAAGTTGTTAATTGCGCTGGAGTAGTTTGACCTAGTAGAAAAGTATGTAATACACATGTAGCCTTGACAATGGCGTTTACCCAGTGGGGTCTCACAGCCAACTTTGAGTGATAGACTCTCCATCGTGCTGCAAGTACACCAAAGGCGTTTTCGACAATGCGCCTTGCCCTTGATAGTCTGTAGTTGTAAATTTGTTGATGCAGTGGACATACTCTGCCTGGAAAGGGTCTCATCAAATGTTCTTGCAATGGAAATGCTTCGTCAGCAATCACTACTTACGACACAGGTCCTAGATGTTGTGCTTCTGGTAGAGAAGCATCGCTTGGAATCTGTATAGTGTTTCTGTCGCCAGTCTCTCGCACAAAACCTGACAACATTTCGAGACAATAGTACCAACAGTGGTAGCCCCCACACGATAGTTAAATGTGTTGGAACGAAAGGTTTCTCCAGTATCAAGGTATCTGAAATAAATTAAAGAATTAAAGAATGGATGAATGAATTTTTTTCTATTTACTATATTTTCAGGCCAAATATTGTCGCAAGAGAAGCCCTGCCACAGTCTGAAGAAGAGGCTAATAGAAATACCATGTTTCTACTATAACTTCTAGCAGTAAGTCTTCCTCTGCTATACCATCATCAAGGACCAGTAGTAAACGAAAGCCTCATACGGATGATATGGAGGATGCTCTAACTGCTCTGATAACGGAAAACACCCTATCTAAAAAGGAGCTAGACAAGCACTTGAAAAAAAGGAAGTCTGCAGAAGATGTTTTCTTTGAAGGCTGTGCATTGCGTATGCAAACCCTTCGTGCAACAATGAAGTCGTTCATACAGCTGCACATATCTAAGTTCATTCTAAATGCCAAACATGCTGGAAATCCACATATACCGCAGATGCCCATAACTCCACTACCAGTACAACAACCAGTACAACAAGCTCAAGCAATGCCTTATCACGGGACACCACTACAACAGGCTGAATCTCATGCACAACCGATGGTGTATGAACAGTTAGACGCAAACCAGGGTATTGAGCAGGTACTTGTGTATGATCAAAACATCCGGTGACATAATTTCTAAAGCGATGAATATAGCGGCTAACACGAGGTAGGCTTTAAGTCACGACATATGTAATATATTTGCTGCATACCAAGCATTCATGTTATAATAAAAACTTGCTCAGAACCTATTTATTTGTATTTTTCACTTACCGCAAACATATCGCCAGTCTTTGTCTTGGGCAAATGACCTCACTGCACAAACTGTGCTTCACCAGGTCTTCCTCCACGTGGAACAACACTTGCGCAAATTGTTCTCTGGTCAACCTGAAGTACTGGTGGAACTTCTCTCCATCTAATTTGTAATTCTCTGACTAGATGATTGTATGCTCCATGTTCATGCCTTTTCTTTATTTTGCTGTGGACCCACCAGCGGTGCTTTCTTTTCTTATAACGTTTTTTCAGATTGTATAAATCTATATGCCAAAGCAATGCGCATCAAATTCTGCTGCTCCTGTTCTAAAAGAGAAAGCTGCAATTTTAACAGGAGAGACATGTTCTTCACAAGAAGATCTGCCCCGCAAAAAGACCCACAAACGCAGTGTTTACCGTATATATGGAATCTTGTATGACGCATGACGCAGCCGTATGCCGCATCCGTATACCGCATATCTTTGCCGCTTCCGTATTAAAGGAATCGTAGCTTTAGGCGTTTTTAGTAAGAGTTCTAAAAATCCTTAAATATCAACAGTTATAATTGCTTTTACGCTCAATACGTATGTTTAATTCAGAAGTCTTCTCACTATCTAAATGTCAACAAAATCCAATCGCTTAACATATAATTTAACTAATTATTAAAATAAAATAAAATTCAGCATTACAGTGACTGAGCGAACAAACACTATTTGTATTCATCAATTCAATTTAATTCAATTTTTACTAAGACATAAACATTTTACAAAGTCCATCGCCATCAGCACTGAGGCGGTAATACATACAAGATATACTAAATGCACATACACACATATATTAAAACATGTTCTGGAGAAGAGCATGAGAAATATTTAGGTATAAGTTTTAAGAATAAACATTGAAAGTAATTATAGCATGCATGTTGTTCACACTTCACTGGTATAGCTCGAAACACAAATAAATATTATGTAAAGTACATGATCCAGCTATGACCTATATATATAACTCTGTGGTGTGATTGCACGAGCTTAACTAATATCAATACCATAATACATATTTGCATTGTAAGCATAAGGCATTATGTAAACAGTGTTGGGTTGTTGGTCACTACATTATTAGAACCCAATACAATCTAATAATAATAATAATAATAAAACACTCCCAAAAACTGCACTTGCACATGCTTTTTAAACGTATGTATTTATTCTGTTGCAATTAAGCTCTCACGTTTGATATTCGCAAGTCAAATATATTTGGCTAGCCTAGTCAATCATTTTGAATTGTCCGTAGATAACAACGATTTAAACTTTTGTAAACTAGGTCAACTACAGTAGTATTTAGGTAAACCTTCTATTCTTATTTCTCTATAACACGGACAAGCTAAAGTAAAGTGATATTCATCTTCAACAACATTTATATTGCAAAAAGTACACTTTCTTTGATCCCTTTCTATATTTCTAAATCTACCCTCTTCAATAGCCAATTTATGAGCTGAACATCTTAATCTAGTTAGTGCTATCCTTTGCTTATTATTTTGGACACAATTAATATTTTTTTCACATCCAAAGTTTGTTTAAATATATTTATAAGTAGACAGTTTGGGGGAAGAAGTTAAGTCATGGCTTGTTCGTGAAGGGCTTTTTGTGTCTGAAAGAAATTTTCCTTGAACATAAGCGTTACTCCTAGGTAGGTAAATTTTGAAACGTTTCATATTGTTATAGTATATGTCTACGTTTTGTGTCCTCGTACCTTGTTTACATACCATTACTACAGTTTTATCGATATTAACACTTATTTACCACTTTTCGCAATAATCATGTAGTTTATTTAATAGGATTTATAGTCCATTTGCTGAATATGAAAATAAAACAGTGTCGTCAGCGAACAACAGTAGATGAATTTGTAATTCATCAATATATAGGCTCAAAAAACAAAAAAAAGGACTAATTACTAATTAGCTTTAATTTCTTTTTTTGAGCATTGTGGTTTAAACATGATTCCTTTCACACTGTTTTTGTTAATTAATTGCAATTTTAGATGTGTGTCCAATGTGGCACCAACTGTCGCTACCTCTTTCTCAATACAATACGCATAGCTTGTTTAATTGTATTTATCGTATTACCATGGTAGCAAGAGGAAGCAATATATAAACTTATTTAAATTTGATCACGCTTAACACGAAGCTGTCCTGCTGCAGATAGTTAGCTAAGATGTTTGTATTTGGGATTCGGGCAGTTGTTAAAGGTAGGTTCTTATTAAATAAGTAATTGTTTTATTGTTTGAAAAAAAAATCAAAACATCTTCAATATTTGGAGATGCACAATTTATTAAAGTAATATATAATAATTCAAAAATAGATCGCGTACTAACAAAGCGACTTTTCTTAAACATTTATATTTATTTTCCACACCTCAGCATTAAAATAGCAATCATGTTTGTTTTACTAAGAAAAAGGATTTACTGATTTGATTTTGCAACAAGTTCATCATGACAATCCAGTTTAATGTATTAGAACTTTATTGTTTAGGTCATATAATGTTTACGTTTGTTTCCAATGCTAACATTAAAATAAAAATGTCTTCCTTTTTTAATTATATTCATCTAAATATCAAAGAACACGTTTTAAAATGAGCAGAAAATGCTTTATATTCCTTATAAGAATGATTTAAAAGCAAAAGCATGACATTTCATAAAGTAACTATCAATTGATTTGGTTAGAAGTGTTTACCTTATTTTATGCTACAAAAAAAAAAAAGAAGATGATTAGAAAGCATTAAAATTTTACTTGAAACTTATAATATTGATGATGAATAAAACAAATATTGTAACCTTTAGTTTACCTTTCCACACCTGTATTGGGTGGGGGTTTTGCCACACACAATTTCAATTTTACAGAAATAAGTTGTATATAAATCTGTCAATGCAACAAACATTTGAATGCTACTATATACCTTACCATTTTAAATCGTTTGCGAAAAATAGTTCGCATGCAAAATAATCTGTTTTGATATGGCATGTTGCAAAAGTATTCCCATCAACCAAATATATGCGTCTTTAACAGTATATATCGAACTACTATTTAATGTGTTAGTTAAATCCGCAGTTAGATACCTAGATCCCAAGGAGTGTTTTCGAAAAAAAGTAAAGCTATCTAAAATTATTTCAGATTTTCAAATTTTCTGCTGCCCTAGGAAGTAATGATGTTACACGGGAAAGGCCCTTTCAAACAATGTTGATATTCCTAATATAAAGAAGTGTTATTTATCACTGAAAGTTCATTGCCCATAATATTTAATTTAAGTTCGTGATGGCAAAAGTGTACATACTGAAAAACCTTTGAGCTCTAATAACAGTATGTATTGTAAGGCAGTAAATGCGCCCAATTTAGCGCATTGAATTAGTAAGGACATATCCTACAGATTCTTTATATTTTTTTCTATGAACTACTTTTTTAAGATTTGGTATATAGCTAGAATAGTCTATCCTAGGCAAATTTCCGCGTTGACAATAATAGGTCACCTGCTTGGTTTCTGAGATATCTTAAGATAAATATATGACCCATATTGCGTTTTTGGCAAATTCCCTATAATTTCAGAGCAACCTGAGACAAACAACAAGACATTTAGTAACAAAAATTATATCGAATTGCATTAACTTTATTCAAGCTTAATATAATATGATCCTATTAATATATATGTATGATATATGCGGAAATAAAGTCGTACCTGTATTGCAATGCAGATCAGGCTCGGAAAAAATGTCAGATATTGGTGGGAAAAAGAGACATTCCGTGGAAAAACATTTGTTCAAAACTTCCGTATCGTTAGCAAATATCGCACACATCAAGATAATGAAATAAAAAACACGTGTTTTTGAGAAAAGGGCAGTTAGAACCCTAAAATTTCTAAAAATATATCGGTTTTCGAACAAAAACACACACAATTGTTTTCTTTAACTGTTATGTTTTACAGACCCCCTGTGTTATTTAAATGGATTCCACATGTTAAAAGTAGTATATAGTCATCACAGTAATATTTAATGTTTTAAGTTAGTGCTTACCTTTCAAGCAGACATTAATGCGCTATGAAAGAGATATGGCGGCTAAACAAATAAATCTCTCCGTGGTCTGTATCAAAACACTGAAACTTTACTTAAATTTAGTTTCAGCAAATAACTTCATTATCTAAACAGTTAATAAGGTTCCTAATCATGCTAATAATGAAATATAGTGAACAATATATTTAAGTTTGAAAAAGTGTGTTATTTTATTGCCGTCGGTGTGTTCATTGGGAAGACACTTTCCCTTAGCCTCGTTCGTCGGATGGGGACGTAGATCGGGCGGTCCCGTGTATCGGTCTATCTTCCGAGCGCGTTAAAGAACCATAGGAATCTATTCGATAATAAGAGTAGGGTACGGTTCCCGGAATCCTATGTATCCTTCCCCTCTCTCTGGGGCGGCTCTAAATAACCTATACTGTGTTGATGAGCCGTTAAATAACATTCAATTCATGTACATAGTTGCTCTTAGACAAGTATGCGCGAAAACGATGCGCAGAAACAACTGTAGCATTACGTTCTTAATCAGTAAGAAAATAAGCCAGTTATATTGAAAAATGAATACTAAATAAAACTCATGTTACTTCATTTTTTATATGTTTTTGTTTATTGAAGTTGCAAATGTTATACATCGTCTGAATGTGCTTTTTTATTGCAAATTGATATCACGATCTTGATATAATAAAAATGATTGGTACAGTAGCAACTTAACAACACACGATACAAGTACATCAACCGTTAAGCGTTTGGTGGTTGCAACATGGCGTGATCACTAATCTGACTACTGAGATATTGTGAAAATGCATTCACGAACTAATTACACACTTTGTAATTTTCTTTAAAACAAGTTTTTCATGAATAACCGGTCTGTCACTTTGGAAAATAATCGACATAGATAAAGGCATTGCAGTAAGTTCCACACTTAATGATATAGCATATCTGTATACCTGGGTCCATATTCATAAAGCTTCTTAGCAATATCTTAAATTAAGTCAAATTTCATGAATTTTTAAAACATCTTTTTCTATCAGTTTAAAACGTTTTCTTAATATTGTTAATAAGGTAAACTAAACCCAGAGCTAAATATTTATCTTAAAATAGATGGTTTGTTGTGTTCCTGAGAGGTTTATAAGGATATTAAAAATATGTAAAAATCACAAATGTTGACTTAAGTAATAGTTTCCACTTAAGTTGCTTTATGAATACGGGCCCTGGTTAATTGATATAGAAAATAAGTGATCACATTATTCTGTAATAAGATTTTAATTTTATAATAAAGCTAGATCCTCATAACGTAATTACGATGTTTATGTATATTTAAAACCCATTTCGCAATAAAAGAGTATGAGAGTGGACCTTTGGAAACGGCCGAACACGACACTTACGAAACATTGCAGTCTAGGTTTGATTGAGACTGTTCATGAACGGTAGTGAAATATGCTAGCTACCGCTCACGCCCTCTAGCCCAGGGTTGAGCTAAACTCAATATTCATAAAATCAATAGTACATAATTTTAACCATCCCAAAGATGGCATGCATATGGCGTTGGACATAGAGATATTTTCTTCCCCCATGTCCAGCGGTGTATGGTCCCAGTATCTAACAAAATACTATACCCCAAAGAGCCAAATAAACAAAATGGAATTTAGTTGGGAGCAGCGGTTATGAAGCCTGCTAATCACAATTAACAGCCAAAAGACTAAATTAAAAAGCAGACAACATAGCCTATGAGTGGATAAACAATACCCAGAGCCTTTTATCAACATTTCAATTTTTTTTGTTGAAAATAAGCAATAATACTGCCATTAATCATGTTAATTAAAGAAGAAAAAAGCTACATCCCCAAAAAACAAATTACGATTCCGATTATAATTAACACTTCATTTACGAACTTTAACAAAAATAAATATAAAGTCGAACAGGAAATGCAGCTTTCACAGAACACAGTAAACCCAACAACACGCAAAACGACAAACATGAATGGCAATGTTAATAAGGAATAAGGCATATGACGTCACAAACACAAAAAAGGTTGACAATAGGGCTACCGTTTTGGAACGGTCAGTGGCAAAAAAGGCCGCTGTGGTGTTTAAACCAGGTTCTAGGGTGCAGCAAACCTCACTTAGCCTACTATCATCCCAAAAAAACGGGACAGTGTAAATAAAGAAATCCTCGCCATGAACTATTAACCAACAAGGCAGCATTAATAGGCAATATAAGCAAAATACAAAGATGCTCGTGTATATATAAACATACAGTGTTTATTTATCCTTATATTTCAAGAATATGCGATCAGTTGTTTTGGAAAAGATACTTATACGTGTCTAAAATAAATATTTCTTCTTGTTTTTATCTAATTTATAATATTACGAAAATATGAAGTTAATACATAATTAAAATGCATTTTGTAGGAAGTCCATACTCATTTGCGAAACTATACAGAACATTAAACTGAATTGGGTTTTTCGGCGCACCCACACAAAACAGATAGTATGGCGTCAACAGGAATGAACAATCCGGGTCCACTCTCCATTAACCTCTATATAAACATACGCAGAATGGTTCTGTGCCACCACTAAAGTAGCACCTGAAACGTTACTGGAATGATGATAAAGACCTTTAATGAACATGAAAAAAGTGACAAAATGAACATGAATTCGAGGAGGGGGCGGATTTTACCTCTCTGTCTGGATAAAAAACATTGACCCTAGTCTTACCCGGGAACCACAAGGGGCTATACGGAACAGGCATGTTTTTGATTATGCGTTTCTTTTTCTTTTCATTATATTTTTGTTAATGCACAATGAAAGTAGTCACTGTTTTTTATTTCAGACGGAAATAATATGTGGATGTGGAGTAATCACGTGTTAACGATGCGTATTCTTGTGTCGACACTTCTTCTCGCGTTAAACAGCATCGTCATATTGGCAGTCGTCAGTACATTGACAATGACGCCTTTCAAGTGTGCAGACATTTGCGAGGAGGCGTACGGTGTGGTTTTAAATACGAACTTCAACGTCAGAAATAGCATACAATGCGGGAGGATATGTGGACAGGAAGTCAAGTGTAAGTCGTTCACGTACAACATCAGAAACGGGATGTGTGTGACGAATACTGAGACAGAAAGCCAAATGTAAGTCGTTAACGTACAATATCAGGAACGGGATGTGTGTGACGAATACTGAGACCGGAAGCCAATTGTAAGTCATTCACGTAAAATATCAGGAACGGGATGTGTGTGACGAATATTGAGATTCTAAACGGAAATGTTCACGGATGCAGTGAATACATCTACTATGGAAGAAAAGTAATTTACTTTATTATCAAACAAACGTTTTATCGCAACATCTGCTCAACGTCTGTTTAATGCTTTTGGTTTATTGCTTGCATATTATTTAAAGTTTAGTACAGGAGACATGCGTATTTGCAAATGAAAAAGAGTATTATAATGGACTTTGGAAACGGCCGAGCACGACACATACGAAATATTGCAGTCACGGTTTGATTGAGACTGTTCATGAGCTGTAGTGAAATATGCTAGCTACCGCTCACGCCCTCTAGCCCGGGGCCGAGAAGACCTCAATATTCATAAAAATCAACAGTACAGAATCTCAACCATCCCGAAGATGGCAAGCAATTGGCGGTGGACATAAAAATATTTGTATCTTTATTTCATCCGATATGTCAAGCGGCGTATGGTTCCAAGATCTAATAAAATTGTATGCCCCGAAGAGCGAAATAAACAAAAGGGAATTTAGTTGGGAGCAGCGGTTATGAAGCCTGCGTATCACAAGTAAAAGACTAAATTAAAAACCAGACAACATATCCTATGAGTGGTTAAACAATACCCAGAGCCTTTTATCGGCCGGAGTAGTGGAACCACCGAATCGAAAATTAAGTAAGAAAACAAAAGAAATGAAGACTATTTAGAATCATTTATAACTGCCAAAGACGTGGTTGTTTTGGATACCTGGACGGAAATGTGTTGAAGCATATATATACTAGATGAAGTATATTATTGTAAAATTAGCCCTATAACTGCTGATTCAATGTTGTTGATATTTTCGATTTCATTATGACGTATTATTCTTTAATTAGATTTAACAAAACACGAGATGGTGTAAAACATTCTTAATGATGGTTTCAGTTTTAATTCAAGCCATTCAGTATACTTTATAAATGACTGCGTGTCGTCTTTTTTACAGGTAAAACCACCAGAAAAAGGTAAGCAACCGTATACGTTTATTCTTGCCAGTTTTATTTCTGACAGATGGTATGGTGTCATAGACTGCACACTGGAAATAGGTAAGTAGTTTATTTTTATTCTTGCCAGCTGTATTTCTGTGAGATGATATGGTGTCATAGACTGTACACCGAAAATAGGTAAGTACAATATTTTTATTCTTTCCAGCTTTATTTCTGTCAGACTGTAGGATGTCAACGTGTGTACACCGTAAATAGGTACTAAGTAATATGAGTTTATTTTTGCCAGTTATTTTTTTCTGCCATATTTCATACACGTAACAGTGAATTTATAATAATATTTCGCGCTGTCGTACGCTGTTTTAATGTCACACCCTGGAGTGACGTCATCGGAGGGCAGTATGTTTTTAATGTTCCCACACCCCACCCCACTCCCCACCCCCACCCACCCAGTCGCATAATCTCGTAATCAATGTATTTCTAATGATCAATTCCGACGTCACAGCAAGTTGATAAATAGATATTGATATTTTAACCATGACCAAATGACCAACACATTATGGGTACAAATTATGTTATTTATATTTTTAAACAGTTGATTTAATTTGCAATTATTGTTTTTAAAGATATGAATAAAAAATTTCTTGACCATATAAATTGGAATGTTATAAGTGGGCTTCCATCAAAGTTGCCTCTGATCAGTTTTGGATGCTTAAAGTAAAGTCTAATGGTATCCGTGCCTAAAATTACATCGTCAACACTTAAGACAGGCCTTTAAGCATTCTTATTGGGTATGCAAACTCACCTACTCTCAATAGTGCTACATAGACAAGAGAAAAGGCTGCTGCAAACAACATACTTTCATACTGAGACTTGCAAACTAGATCTAATGCCGGTATCAATTTTGCCAAAACTTGCTTTTCCTGCACCTACGCAATCTTTTAAGCATGCTTTTGACCATGAACTGCTTAGTAGGATATGGAAAGTCATTAGATTTGTTGACATAGCTGATTACAGAATTGTGAGCTGTTTGTGGAAGGAGAATATTGCCTCAATGACATGAATGCAATATACTATGTTATGACTTGCAATGGAGGCGGCCAGGAAAGGGTTAACTTCATATTCTTACGGAAGCTATCAAAAGAGTTGATGCCAGCTTGGTAATTCTTGCGTGTATTTTCCGACAAAGAGGCCTGGATGAGGCAATCTATTTCTTGATGAGTAGTTTGTGAAACGCTTCTGTAACTTTGCATGGGTATTTGGAAGCGTGGCTCGGTAACAGATGTCCCAATCTCTGCCACTGAAATCGACTGATAGCATGATATATCACGTTGTCATGTCATGTTATATGGTTAGCTTTAATCTGAATGTTATTGAACAGAAGTGTAAGCATCAAATGCCCCACTAAAGACATAAGACTTTATTTTTGAGGATTTCTTGTTGATTATCTCTACAAGCGCCATATTATCTTATCCTTTGCTTGCCCCATATGGAGAAAGCCAGTATAATAGGAACAAACTCGAGGTAAGTGATATCTTTGAATACCTCTTGGCCCCAAGATGTAGGCCATTTGAAAACGGACCATGGCCCTTTTTATTATGCTTCACAACCTAGATCTTTATTTCCTGCCGAATCTGTATATAGATCTAGAGCTTCATCCATAATCCAATCGTTGTCTTAAAATATTTACACCATTGTAGCCTTCGAGGAATGTTATCCATACATTGGCATCTTCCCGTATTACCTAATTGGCCCTTATGAAATGATGTGGTTTATTAGAACGAGTCATGGCATCATAAATTCTCGATTAAATGCCCTATCGGTCGGATTGCAGCTTTTAACCTTTCTTTGTTTTTTCGCCGCTGGTAAGTAATTTTAACACTTGAGCTGCTTTACTAATTTTTTCACAGGTACTCTTACCTCTTTTCTGATTGAATCTATTAGGTTATGCATGTGACAGGTCCAAAACACTTATCCACACTTAAAGGCACGCCAAGCCTCCTACACATGATGTCAAATTTGCGTTGGAGGATAAAGCAACCTTTGTATGTATTTTCAGCCATGAAAAAAAAAAAAGCATTATGGTCAACATTATTAGATCCGGACTCATTGCAAATCAACCATTGTAAAAAGGTTGAGAATTTCTCAAATATAAAACATGAACATGAAGCTCCCATTGGTAAAAATTTTTGAATCCAATAACCTGCCTCCGTTTTAATGCCAAGTAGCTCAAAGTCGCCTGGCCATATAGGGCAAAGGTTCAATGCTGAGGAAATCAGATTTGGTCATGAATGCAGTATCGCCCAAGCATTGGATTATTCGGACGGCATTATCAAACTGTGAATATTGCACATGACTGTATTCCGGGTTAATTAAATCATTTACACTGTTGCCTACTGGGTATGACAAGTGAGTGATTAATCTCCATTCGCCAGCATTCTTTGTTGGCACTAGGCCTACAGGATTAATTCTAAGATTTGATAGTGTGGTAACAGGGAAGGGACCAATAATTCTACCTTGTAGCATATCTGTATTTAGTATTTCATTCAATTCTTGGTGATATTTTCTGGCAGAAACGAAATTGTTAGAAAAAATAGATGTACGAGGACCACTATATTGCAGTTTGAAACTCCAGTAGAAATTCAGTGTCAACTTTGTTACGGTAGAGTGAGTGGCTGTTCTCGAGATTTACGAGGTCAATTGCAGTTTTACCTAGCTCCCATAAAACCTGCCCGCGTCCATTGCATATTTGGAGCCCTGGGTGCTGGACGTTGTTGTCCAGTCCTGAAAAGAACAGGTGACCTTATAGGTCTAACATAATTTCTCGGTGACGGGAAGCGAAACACATGGCTTAGACTGATAATTAGTAGCATTGGTAGTACTGTTATGGCAGTACATCGCAGATTGTGTTCCTTGGCATTTCATGCAAATATGATGAAATAGACATGATGTGTTGTTGCAAAGAAACATTATTGTTGAACGTGAAACACTTATCTGAAGGGGCATTGTTTGTCGGCTGGGTGGGATTTGGTTGCATATAAACCATCCATAATTCTGGTTTGTGAACACGTATTTACAGTATGCATGTGATCACCTTATTTATTCCCAGCCTGAGTCCCGCTTCCTGCGGGTTGTAACTGGGGGCCCCGGTTGCCACGGACCTGGGATGAACTTGATCAGCCGTGCGGTCCGTACTACCGCCCGTACCATCCAACGTCGTTCCGTCGGTTCCCCCATACATAGCCTGTCTTTGGCATTTTTCTCACAACATGAAATGAAATTATTTGTATTAGATCTCTATTCTTTAATATTGATTATATAACAAAAACATGTAACCCAGTTTATTTTATCAGTGTTATGTTAACTGGTCTCTTCAGCAAGAGTACACTGTATAACCACTTTTTGTTTTAATATGTAAAATTAAATCGCGAAAACTGATTATTATTAATGACCGCACTCCGTATTGGAAGAAAGCGTGAATGCCGTGATGTTAAAAATCTCAATTCAGAGGGTTTCAACATACTTTCACGCGGAGTATGTATGCATACTGCTAAAGTAAATAATCCTAAACTAAATTATTTCATTTGATTTATCTTATATCGAGTTTAAAATGAACTTATAACCATTATTTTGATAGCAAAACTATTTACCTTACCGTTTTAAGAAGGACGTCCAGTGATCTCCCTTGATTATATAATGAACATGCTCTCACAAGTCGCCTCCCTTATAATGAATAAAATGAGGACCTGGAAGGGTATTTTATCTATTCCCAAGTGCATAAAGGTTTTAAGCATGATGCAATGAAAAAATCTTTAAAAAGATCCGTAATACTCTGAATCACACTTAGTTTCATTTGAAAAGGGTTTATCCTGGAACGTTAAATGGGTAATTG
The DNA here is from genome assembly GCA_037043455.1 of Cyrtodaria siliqua. NCBI lineage: Eukaryota > Metazoa > Mollusca > Bivalvia > Adapedonta > Hiatellidae > Cyrtodaria > Cyrtodaria siliqua. The sequence continues at coordinate 40,322 of JAWPHD010010136.1, read as the reverse complement.
TGGCTAATAACTTTCAAACTGAGAACACATCTTTCGCATCATTCAATGAATACACTTGAAAAGAAAGGTCCATTACTCTCTCTGAACCATCTTTGTTTAAATGTTTTCCTTTGAAAAGATATTTGACTTCAAATTTAGCGTTGCCTTTGACGGATGTATATGCTCCGAAGAGGTGGAGGTTTTGTTGAACAAATCGTAAATATACTGCATTTAACCTGAATATGATGAATTTAGTCAACAATTTAGTGTCACACAATATATATCTTAAACATGTTGTAAACTTACTGTACTTGCCATAGATATGCATATATGCTCAATTTTACAAAGAAATATAAAAAGATCGGACAGGGAATGTAGCATTCAAGGAGGACAGTCAACCAAAAACAAACACGCAAACAGACAAACAAGAAGGCAAAAGTAGTAATGAATAAAAACGACATCACAAACACAAAAGGGTTGACAATAGGGCTACCGCCTTGGAACGGTCGGTAGCAAAGTAGGCCACTGGGGGGGGGGGGGGGGGTGTTAACCGGTTCTAGGGTGCACCAAATCTCACTCTTACCCTACTGTCATCCCATTAAAACAGGACAGTGTAAATAAAGAAATCTCCGCAATGATATAATCTCTAACCAACAAGGCAGCATCAATAGGCAATATAAGTAAAACACAAATATGCTCGTGTAAAAATAATACAAATAGTGTAGAAAGCCACAATGAAGGCACTCAATGACTTGGCAGAAGCCAGAGCAACAAGAGAATAAACCATTAAGGGCACGACAAGAAAGATCATAGACAAACATCAAACGCCACCGTCCCAATGGGCTTTAGGTAGGCGTCATCATAGGGTCCACAGCCTGTCCGATCATCGTACAATTAAAGATGAAAGCATAGTGGCGAACTGTAAAAGGGTCCACCACCAAGCATGCAGTACGTTGCAAAATGATATGGTCATAACCTCTTTCGATAAGCTTTTTAACAAGTTTAACAAAGATAGTATGAAAGTGATCATGACCAAGAATCTTACGAAGTTTATAAATCACATCACCATAGAAGTCAGGTTGTGATAGTCCTTGTCGCAGATATCTGTCCTAATTTGGGCTTGGTACAGCCTTATGTAACAAGTGCGCCGCTTTAACGGGGCATTAAACGCTCATTTTCAAATCGTTACGCTCATTACCAAAGATATTTGAAATGCACGACCTATATATCAGGTCAATATGCCCTCTGATCTCCTGACAACATTGTATAGTGTTTTTGTCAGGATTGGGTCGTTGCCAAGAGAATGTTACCTTAACCTTCGATCTACTGACCACAAACGCAACAGGATTCCTCTTCTTATCGAGTGCGATATACCCACGCAGGTTCATGAATATTGGTGTTATACTTTCGAAGTTATCATGCCATCCTAAGTCATGCTGAAATTGAAAGCCAACAAGAGTATTTCTCTCCCCTAGGGCATTCACTGAACACACTTTTCACGAGATATTGGTCGAAAAGCGTTTTTGGACGTTGCCGTCAGGCACCCATCCTATGTAGTGGGAAATCTGGCGAACAACGAATTCTACGGTAAACGTTCGTTGACTCCCCTCACGGTCTGATAATCGGACTCCCATCAAAGTCAGTGGCGGTACCTAATTGACTGGATGAGCTAACGCTACACGATTTACCGGAATGGAGTTGATATAACGAAACGGACCGAAACTGAGATATGAATTACCGAACGGAGTTTGTTTTGATGATTTAAAGACTAATACGCACATGTCGGTCCAGTGATTTAAGTCTATTACGTCTTTGGTCTTATTATTATTATCTTAATAGTATAATCAGTATAATTGAGTAGTTATTTCTATATAAAAAATAATGTTATAACGTCTTTAAATAATAATTGTACCGCTTCAGCAGAGTGGGTCAAGAAGATTTATCGAAACAGTTCAGAAGAGACTAGTCTGGACAACGTTTGTGTATTAAAAACTTTAACGGGCCATAACTCAGCCAAAAATCATTCAACTGGAACACGTTGACGATATGCACAACTAGGCCTGATACTGATCATTCTTGTCAAGTTTCGTTGAAATCTGCCAGGGGTTCAGGAGAACTAGTCTGGAGTAAGTTTGTGTATTAAAACATTTCAAGGGCAATAACTCCCGCCAAATATATTTTATTTTTGATATATAATTAATAGTACAATCATTTTCGAGTTGATCTTACATTTAAAAAAGGGATGTTCCTCTTTAAATGATAATTGTACCACATACAGAAGGATGGGCATAGCAGCTGGCGTAAAGCATATTTTCAAACGGAAATTGCATTGATTAATTCAAGACTATGTACGAGTATATATTTAAAAAAACAACATCATGCACGCGCTCTCGCGTATGGATAGATATATATATCACTAAGTCAGCGGGCATACATATGTCTGTATGTGTATTTTAGTTGACTAAGACTGAATGGATAGGAGACCTAAGTAAATAAATGAGTTGTTGCATGTGACGGAAAGAGAAAAACACTAATATTCATGTAGTTTGTTACATAATATAACCTGCTATATAAATAAATAGGTTCTTCCTCATCTCACCAGTCACAACTATGTTTATTATGTAAATATGTTCATGGGCCACATTTGGATTAAATAAAGAAATACACTATAATCTATACATGCACGCACATATCATGTATATACTCCCTATTTATATATATATTGAACTCTCCTCATATTAGGTTATATAAAACCATCCTTTTTCAGGGTATATAACCTATACAGTATGTATCAATACCTTTGATATATATTGGACTCTTCTCGGAGTCAGGTTATACAAATCCATCCATCTCGAGTGTTTATAATATATACGTTTATTTATCAATACCTTTGATATATACTGGACTCTCCTCAGAGTCAGGTTATATAAAACCATCCATCTCCAGGGTCTATAACCTATACATTATGTATCAATACCTTTGATATATATTGGACTCTTCTCAGAGTCGGGTCATATAAAACCATCCATCACCTATACATTATGTATACCTTTGATTATATAGTGGCCTCTACTCTGAGTCAGGTTGTATAAAACCACCCATCTCATGGGTCTGTAATCTGTACATTTATTCCAATATATATCAAAGGTATAGAAACATAAATGTACAGATTATAGATACTGGTTTATATAACCCGACTCTGAGGAGAGACCGCTATTTATGAGGTGTATAGATACATAAATGTATAGATTATAGACACTGGAGTTGTTAGGTTTTATATAACCTGACTCTGAGAAGGGTCCGATACATATCTGGCGTATAGATATATAAATGTATAGATTATTGACACTGGATGTGGATGGTTTTTATATAACCCACAGACCTATTAATAAACAAGTAGGTAACTTCCTATCTTAACCAATGAACAAACCAAAATATCACGTGCACATTAACTTTTCCTTCTATCTTCTCTCTCAATTATTCACTGATTTGGATGAGAATAATTCAAAAGATTCATAAATCAATAGCAAAATGGGATTATAATAATGTACGTTTATTTTCAAAATAAGAAATTGTATAAAAACATGTTTAAAATTAAAAATCTGTTCATTTTTCGCTTTTCTCTTAAAAACCGAGGTGTTGACAGTCAAAATTTCCTTCAAACTCCTTTTTTACTTTAAAGGTAAGAGAAAGCAAAATACTGTCATTCGAAAGAAAATTAAATTTGTGATGGTGTTTGGCATGAATGAAACTTGCATCTATAAAACTCTTCATGATATGTGTGTTTAAAAATGGAAAATAGTTTGTGAAATTTTCGCACTGTGCCACGTGAAATTTAGATAATTACCGTAGTGTCCAATCTATTTGTTATTAGATCTGTGTATAACCTGACTCTGAGAACAGTCTTATATATATAAGGAGTATAGATATATAAATGTATAGATTATAGACCCTGGAGATGTTAGGTTTTATGTAACCTGACTCTGCAGAGAGTCCGATATATATAAGGGGATAGGTATATACATGTATAGATTATAGATCCTGGAGATGTTAGGTTTTATATAACTTGACTCTGATAAGAGTCCTATATATATCGGAAGTATAGATATATAAATGTATAGATTATAGACACTGGAAAGTAAGGTTTTATGTAACCTGGCTCTCAGAAGAGTCCGATATGTATTAGGAGTATAGATATATAAATGTATAGATTATAGACACAGGAGTTGTTAGGTTTTATGTAACCTGACTCTGAAGAGAGTCCAATATATATCAAAGGTATTGATACATAATGTATAGGTTATATACCCTGGAGATGGAAAGTTTTATATGACCTGACTCTGAGGGAAGTCCAATATATATCAAAGTTGTTGATGCATAAACGTATAGATTATAGACCTTGGAGATGGTTGGATGTATATAACCTGACTCTGAGAAGAGTCCAATTTATATCAAAGTTGTTGATGCATAAACGTATAGATTATAGACCTTGGAGATGGTTGGTTGTATATAACCTGACTCTGAGAAGAGTCCAATATATATCAAAGGTATTGATACATACACGTATAGATTATAGACCCTGAAGATGGATGTACTTATATAACCTGACTCTGTGGAGTCCGATTTATATCAGGAGTATAGATATATAAATGTATATATTATAGATATTGGAGTTGTTAGGTGTTATGGAACCGGGCTCTGAGAAGAGTCCGATATATATCAGGAGTATAGAAACATAAATGTAGAGATTATAGACACTGGGATTGTTAGGTTTTATGTAACCTGGTTCTGAGAAGAGTCCGTTATATATCAGGAGTATAGATATCTAATTTTATAGATTATAAACAATGGAGATATTAGTTTTTATATAACCTGACTCTGAGTAGAATCCGATGACTCTGAGTGGAGTCCGAGATATATCAGAAGTATAAATATATAACTGTACATTGATTATAGACCCTGAAGATGGATGTACTTATATAACCTGACTCTGGGAAGAGTCCAATTTATATCAGGAGTATAGATAAATAACTGTATATATTATATATATTGGAGTTGTTAGGTGTTATTGAACCGGGCTCTGAGAAGAGTCCGATATATATCAGAAGAATAGATATATAAATGTACAGACTATAGACACTGACGTTGTTAGGTTTTATGTAACCTGACTCTAATGAGAGTCCGATATATATCAGGAGTATAGATATATAAATATATAGAGTATAGACACTGGAGATGCTATATTTTGTTTAACCTGGCTCTGAGGAGAGTCCGATATATATCAGAAGAATAGATATATAAATGTACAGACTATAGACACTGGAGTTGTTAGGTTTATGTAATCTGACTCTGCGGAGAGTCCGATATATATCAGGAGTATTGATATATAAATATGTAGAGTATAGACACTGGAGATGTTATGTTTTATATAACCTGACTTTGAGGAGAGTCCGATATATATCAGGAGTATAGATATATAAATATATAGAGTATAGACACTGAAGATGTTATGTTTTATATAACCTGACTCTGAGGAGAGTCCGATATATATCAGGAGTATAGATATATAAATGTACTGACTATAGACACTGGAGTTGTTAGGTTTATATAATCTGACTCTGCGGAGAGTCCGATATATATCAGGAGTATTGATATATAAATATATAGAGTATAGACAATGAAGATGTTATGTTTTATATAACCTGACTCTGAGGAGAGTCCGATATATATCAGGAGTATAGATATATAAAGTATATAGAGTATAGACACTGGAGATGTTATGTTTTATATAACCTGACTCTGGGGAGAGTCCGATATATATCAGGAGTATAGAGGAGAGTCCGAACTAAATCAGGAGTATAGATATATAAATATAAAGAGTATAAACACTGGAGATGTTATGTTTTATATAACCTGACACTGAGAAGAGTCCGATAAATATCAGGAGTTTAGATATATAACTGTACATTGATTATAGACCCTGAAGATAGATGTACTTATATAACCTGACTCTGGGAAGAGTCCGATTTATATCAGGAGTATAGATATATAAGTGTATATATTATAGATATGGGAGTTGTTAGGTTATGTAACCTGACTCTGAGGAGAGTCCGATATATATCACGAGTATAGCTATATATACACACTGGAGATGTTAGGTGTAATGTAACATGACTCTGAGAAGAGTCCGATATATATCAGGAGTATAGGTACATACATATATAGCGTATAGACACTGTAGATGTTATGTTTTGTATAACCTGACTCTGAGGAGAGTCTGATATATATCAGGAGTATAGATATATAAATATATTTACACTGGAGGTGTTATCTGGATTGAGAAAAGTCCGATATACATGTATATCAGGAATATATATGCATGAATGTATAAATTATAGACAATGTAGATGGATGGATTGAGAAGAGTCCGATATACATGTATATCAGGAGTATATATGCATGAATGTATAGATTATAGACAATGGAGATGTTAGATCTTATGTAACCTGACTCTGAGGAGAGTCCGATATATACCAGGAGTATATATATATATTAATATATAGATTATTGATTTGGGATTTTAGGTTGTATATAACCTGACTCTGAGAAGAGTCCAATATGTATAAGGAGTGTAAATTTATAGATTATAAACACTGGAGATGTTAGTGTTTTTGTTATATAACCTGACTCTGAGGAGAGTCCTATATATACCAGGAGTATAGATATATTAATATATAGAGTACTGACTTCAGATGTTAGGTTTTATATAAATTGACTCTGAGAATATATAAAAAATAAACTGTTATTTATCATTATCTTTCATAAACAAGACAATAGAAAACGAGCCTATGTCTACTTAGGTGTGTTCTTTTCTTTCAAAGGATCCCATTTTCATCATATTATTCTTATTTGTTTGTAGTATATAAACTCAAGTGGATTGATTAACATCTTCAAATTACAGTTACGCATAATGCTGTCGTTGCGGTTCATACCAATTCCCATTCCAACATGAAAAAAACACCAACGCCGTGTTGCAATATCAGTCAGTTCCGCCCATTGTATGCTCCACCCCTTACTCTGAGGAGAGTCAAAAAGAATATGACTTTGAGGGGATTCAACGAACGCTTACCGAATTTCTACTACAAACCAAAGATCACCAGATTACAGCGCGATAAAAATAGTACCATTTGCAAGGCTGTAAATGGGCAAAAGATCCGTATATTGACAACACATTGAAAAATATATAAGCGTTGGTAAATATTAAGTGATTTTAACTTAAGTTTAAGTAATACGTTGTTTTTGAAGAGATTTGATCATGTTCAAATTCATGCGCATGTCTTCTTACATATAAAACAAGCGTCTACATGAGTTTGGAGGTAACAGCCATACCGTACCGTACATTCCGAAATATAACGAAATAACAGGTGCGTATTACGGAGAATACCGAAGGGTAGCAATGAATAGATTTATAAGTAACGAATCTAATAGAGATTATCGGTATATTATCAGTGTATGAAAAATGTATATAACGACAAACGATAATGTTCATTAATTTATTTATATCATATATAGTCCTTGAGCAGGCTATTGACCAACCTCCCACCCCAGGGGGAATTTTGTAGGGTGTGATTTTCTGAAAGTTCATACAAAAAGCTTCAAAATGAGACATGTGTGCCATCTGAGCGCTTGGGCGTTTGTGTGTAACGCACGTGACAATTACGTTACCATAACAAGTCCAAAACATTTTCAATAAATTTGAATATGAGTAAAACATGTGCATATGAACAACAAATACTACCTATATTTATGTTATTTATGAATTGTTTAATTTAGACAGCCTTTTCAACACAATGCAAATATGAAAATATACTGTTGTTTACGTTACACTCCGTTCGTTACCAAAAAATCATAAATACAGTTAATAATAACTAGTGCGTAAGTTACAAAAAGAGGCCATCCACACTCTGGGGGAATTTTGAAGGATATATTTTCCTGAAAGGGCCTGCATTTGCTACAAATGAAGTATGTTTGCCAAATGAGAGTGGGTATATAAGGGCGTGACATCCATTTGAAACACGTTACCTTATCATGTTTTGAAAATGTAATGCTCAAAAATTGTTTGTATGCAACAAAACGGTATGTATATTTCATATTATTTATCATACATGTTAAAAACCAAAATCTAACGAAGAAAACAAATATCCAAAAGTAGTGTTACGTTAATGACATTAACACGAAATTTACGTTACCATTTAAATTTATTTGTCATACATATTGCATGTTTCCATAAATAAAGTCTCTAGTTCTTTACTGAAACATTGACTATTTTAATAATAAAATGTTATTCATTAAATGGATATATAAAAGAATGAATAAATAGATAAAATGTTTGTGTATATATAGATGATACGATATGTAAAATAAACACAAAAATTACGTTACCATTTAAAGTTACATGTACATGATGTAATATTGGAAGTTTCCAGAAATAAAGGTGCTAGTATTGTACTTTTAACTCTATATATTTTTTTTTAAAACGTAAAATAATTCATAAGTATAAGTAAATAAATAAATATAATGTCTAAAAACAAAATAAATATATAATAAATAAATATTTTAAAATGGCTCATAAATCAGAAAAAAAGTAATTGCACAATAAACTACTACTGGGAGTTTATCCGCTATTGACACTGTTTTCTTTTACCAGTTATGGCATCTTCTCTTTGTTACAATGTATCCTGCTTTTGAGACAAACTCCAAAGAATAATAATATGTTGTCCCCATCCAGTGTAAGTTAGTCTTGCCTTATTCTGATAACTAGTATTTGGACAACACAATACTAATAATACTAACTCTTATCAAAGACAGACACAAAGGAAAATGACCTTGACATGCATTTATCTTCACTCTAACGCCTATGTCCAATGTTCTTTGACTTTGACCATTGGAACTATGTCAGACACATTCCAGTATATTTAATGACACACGGAGTCTTGACACAACCCATCCCCGGGTCAAATGAAACTTCTCCAAAACAGGCGATTCAGTGTCCCTCCTCAACAAGTCACGTAACTATTCATAAACTATCAATCAACATGCACATTTTCAGGGTAACATCATTGGATTCAGTAGAAAGTATGCAGCATACCGGTAATACCACTGGTGCATTACACGTCCATGTAGAGCAAAGCTGCTAGAGGCCACTCTCCAGATGGCAAATATGGCATCAGACATTATTTATTCGCGCAAAGAACTGCATCCATCACAAACAAAGAACAATGAGAAAGACTTGAGAATAGCCACATAATCTATCGTTGGTTTCGCAAACCCAATTCTGAGCTGATATCAATAACTATGAGATATACCTCTGATCGTCCGTATTTCAGCATAGAGAGATGTTGATGATCATCTATTACAGCATCAGGCTGAGAACACCACGATATATTTGTCAATGACTTGTTAATTGACACGCCGACCCGACCTTTAACAAACAATATTTGGTTAATTGGTTCCCTTATTAATCAGATATAAGACAGATCTTAAGTTGAAGCTATTATATCCTCTAGTCTCAGTAACATGGTCCCTTGCAACAGCTGATGGCAATTCAGTTAGAACTGGCAAAGCCAAATTGCTCCGCCGCTTATAAGTATCAGTTGAGGCAGCTACACAGCGACCTACTGAATATACTGTGTATGTGTTTGACGGTAACGCAACATCTCACATAAGCCCTCAGTTCGGGGTACGTTTGCCGATTTGGCAGGGATAGTGTTTGACATACTTACCAAAGCACCTTGAGTCGACTTTGTGATAGACACTTGCGTCCCTGGATCTATCAAGTAGTTTGTGTGCAAGAGGCGAGGTGAAACCCCAACTTTTCTGTTGTCAGGGCCGAAAACGAAGACGTATTGTGATTTGAAGAGTTATATGAGTAATCGCGACAATACGACACAATTCATTAATCGCATTTTCGGCCAGTGGAAAACAGACAAAATATGCACCAAACCTCCAAGGTCATGAAAACTACTCTGACTGGGGAAAAATGTCCTCACACTACAATGCTTTACAAGCTGTGTTACAACCCGTGGCTTTGTAGGGAGAGACAAGGCTATCCCATTGAAAATGATTAGAAAGCACATAGAGTTTGTATCAATTTGGATTGCTCTAACAGCAGCATGAATTTTTGGATGATCTTCAAAAAAGGTACGGAGATCACGGAGAGGATACTGTGCTGCCATTATGGCAAACCTCTTTACACGGATGTCAAATACGTTTTCGCGAAAATTCAAAGGCCACAACTAGAGTTTTTTTCCTGCCGTGTCAATTTTCTATAATCATGCATTTGAACATGCACACTTTCAAGTGCTTTTTTGGCACTATCCTGACCAGACGTAGAAACAAATGAGAGAAGATAAAATTATTGAACTTGACTGGACTATTGGTGATATTGCTTCACAATAGTTGGTTGACATTATGTTCAAAGAGCCTGACACTTAAGAAGGAAGCAATAATGGGTAGGAAGATATAACAGCCAACAAACTGACTGATATTGAGTTTGAAGAAAGTGATTACAATGAATAGAGGAATTATGAGCTCAAATGATGTTATTTATCTCCATGGAAATGCATGCTATTTTAGAGAGTTATACATTTATATTTGTTAGTAACGTAAGTAAAGTTCAATTCATTTTGTGAATATGCTGAAATTGCTTAATTGGTTATATTTGATTAATATATGAATATATTAGCAATTAAAATTGTGCATATAAGTTTGTGTTTTTTTAATTTGGTAGCGTAAAAAATACGGAAGAGTCGTGTAAATTATATACAAACTTCATTTCATTCAATGTTTTGCCTAAGTATAAACACTATATAAAGGAAAATAAAGATATATATCCATGTTTTTATTTGATAATTAGATATGGTATTTAAATAACATGATGCAAACGTAACTGGTAACGTACGTAACGTTTAATACATGAGGTAACACATATTAGCTTGACATAATTTCATGTCTAATCAAAAATTGTTGTTACCATCGATGATGTTTAGAGGAATGTTGTATTAACATCTTTATAAGCTGATTGGCTGAATTTTCTAGATTTCTAGTAACACGCGGAAAATTATTATTAATTATTTGAAAAAAAGACACAGTGTAATGGACAATATAAGAATCAAACATTGTTCACATCATGGATACGTATGTATGTTATAACTAAGATGTTTAAAATAATATTCGGATTTAAAATACTTATTTTCTTAATTTCTTAAACCAAACACCTTCATTCAAGAAGATAACGCAAATTACGGTGTAACGTATGCTTAATAATGCAGGTATCAAAGGTATAAACATTAAGTGTAACGAAATTTTGTAGTTTAAAAAGCATAAATAATGTTCAAAATTAGTTGTTACAATCAATTATGTCTAAAGGAATGTTGCAATAAAACTTTAATAGTGTATTGGATGATTTGTTCTAATTTCTTTTAACATGCGGAAAATAGAAAATGATTTTAAAACACACAATGTAACGGACATTACAAGAACCAAACATTGTTAACATCATGGGAACATCTGTAAGGTTTGGCATACTTTTCGGATGTAACATCATTAATGTTCTTAATGTCTTAATAAAACAACGTAACGTAAATTACGGTAACGTAGGCTTAGTAATGCAGGCATCCAAGGTATAAAAGTGAGTAAAACGAACTTTTGTATTATAATAGGCATGAATAATGAAGACAAATTAATATACAAACCCTTCTTCCATACATGTTTAGTCTCCAAAACGCAGTAAAATTAATTATTATTTTATAGGTAACGTATTCTACACCCAGTAACACGATAAAGCCCCAGTCGCCAGATTGCACACATGTTCTAAAATGCTCTACACATAATGGGCTTTCAGAAAAATAGGATGTACAAAATTCCCCCTTGGGGGAGGGTTTCTCCTACTAGCTTACAGCCTGATATTAGAACAATTAGCATGCATACATGAAATAGATATATATCAGATTCAAATTGGTAATTAAAGGTGTGACAAACAGCTAGGCAGATTTCAAGTGGCATTCACAAATCATAACACAGTAAAATACATGATTAATCAGCAATGTTTATACCAATAATAAAGATTATCCATGATCAACTCTTCTTAATCTGTGGACACCTTGTCTGCAAAATATTGATTTTGATGTAATTACCCTTTTTTTAATAATTACATTTATTACATGCACATTTGAAGAGTAAATAATTCGATTACCATGATATTTAATTGAAACCTTTTATCACATTACATCATCGTAACTATCAATTCCAGAGTAGAAGAGATTATATAACTGTGTACCACAGACATCTCTTTATCAAACCATACAATTATTTTCATCAAAGACTACATGTATTTTTTTATTTCTTTTAATACTTATCCTAACACAATGCATTTTGTTTTGTTTCAGCCATATCGCCACCGAAAAAGTCTTTGCAGAAATCTTATATTTCAGACATTCAAGGGGCGATAACTCTGCCATGCATGATTGAATCTGATTGGTTTTTGAAAGGCGCCGAGCTCTCTTGTATACGTATGTTGTGATCAACTTTCTCTGACATTTCATTTTACAATTATTCCCCTTTGACACTTATAAAATAAAAAAAAAATATATAACTTCACCTTTTACCCCCCGCCGATTCTCCGTCTGTCCTTCCGTCCGTCCTGTCTCATAACGAATGCCTTATCCGATTTCAATAATAGTTTGCACAAATGTTCACCACCTCAGTCATGTTAGTACGCAAACTCTATTTTTTTTCGGAATTTGTTATGGATCAATACTTTCTGAGTGGCACCGTCCATTAGCACTTCCGTGTTTGATTCATCATGGGGTCAAACTGACATTCACCTATGATCTGAAAACTCAAAAGTCAATAGGGGCCATCCTCGCCTTCAGTGTATTACTCTTGTGACGTTTGAAGAGTGTGTATCTTCTGCAGACATCGGTTGATTGATCGTAAATAGTTCAAGTTGGTGCGGTTAAGTGACCTTGAACTTTGACTGAAAATAATCAGAAGGGATCATCCATTCCCCTAGGTTATTTCTGATATTTACGAGGCGGGGTATTAAAGCTTTCACGAGTTATTGATTGGAAACCAAACAGTTAACCAAACGGTTAATTAATAGACACGTCATGCACAATACGTCCCATTTCACGGGCGTGTATAAACATGATAAAGGGAAATAGAACATCTGCACAAAATAAATCTGCACAAAATAAAAAGTTTTAATTAAATGACAGTTCTAAGAATCCAAGAGATCGAATAAGCTTAATTAAACTCAGCATAGTTTTAAAAGTAGATCAAGTTCAGTCAGCATGACCTATACACTAGTCAAAATTGCTAACCGGTCACTTGTTATTTTCTTATTTATTTGTCTCAGAAAAAAATAAATATGTGAAATTGGAAATTAATGTATTGAAAAATGTTCTATAAGTAATCACATCAGTAAAGCAAAGTATTTTATGAATTTCAAAGAAGTTTATTTTATGGAAATTCATAGATACCAGAAATTTCAAAATTTACAAAAAATAATATCGCGTATGACCGCCGTTTGCGCGTACAACAGCTAAACAGCGTTGTCGCATGGAATTTATGTTGTTATGTAGAAAACGCTGAGGTCTGTTATTCCAAACATTGACTATGTCCATTTTGAGGTCAGCAATATTTTGTTGCCTTGGTAACTGTCGCACACGACGGTCGATTTCGTCCCACGCATGTTCGATTGAATTTAAATCCGGACTACATGGCGGCCACTCCATTGTTCGAATGTTGTTGCCCTGAAGTAGCTGACGGGTAGTTCTTGCAGTATGGCAAGGTGCATTGTCTTGCATGAATGTCATCCCACGGTTAACGCGAATATGGGGAATAAGCGTTGGTCGAAGTATTTGTTGCTGGTATTGGTCTGCGTTCAGGTTTCCTCGAACAACCACCATATCAGTTTTAGTGTGCAAACTAATACCCTCCTCCAAAATGAGATCTTTCGTTGACGCAATTATCCGAATATCGTTCCCCAAGTCGTCGATAAATTCGCTCTCTGCCGTCGGACTTCTAAAGATTAAATCTGGACTCATCTGTAAAGGCGACATTTGCTCAGTCTGCTCTGGTGAACCTCAAATGCCTTCTGGCCCACTGAAGCCGAATTCGCTGGTGTCTTCCAGTCAATACTAATCCCACAAAAGGTCTTCTCGCTCTCAATCCTATGATCCGTAGTCGATTTCGTACTGTTTAATCACTCACGTTTCTATTACGGACGCCTATTAAACGTCTGGCAGTATCTGTCGCTGTTATTCTTTTATTACGAAGGTGTGTTACAAGGATGTAGCGATCTTGACGCTGCGTTGTCACACGTCTTTTTGGCCTTCGGTGAAGGTCATCAACACTTCCGGTGCGACTGTACTTGAGCCAAAGGTCGTGAATTGTTGAAAAACTTATGTTGACTGTTCTGTTACCTATAAATATAAAACAACTCATTCTTGCGACTTTTTCAGAATAATGAACATGGTTAGACAGAATCACGTACGAACAAACAAACGAAGTGACGGACGGACGGACGGACAGACAAGTAAACTTATGAATAAACTAACCTGCCGAAAGGATGAGGAATATTATAATACACAATACTAGACTTAAAAAAGAGAAAATAAAACGTTGAAAATCGATTAAATAAATTAATAAAAATAAACAAATTACGCAATGTCCTTTACCTGCCGAATCGAAAAAGCAGCAATAATCATACCGACGGCACGTCCACGCTCTTCCGTTGTCATCCGACGCATTTCTTATTTAATTTTTAGTAAGTTTTTGTTTGGGATTGAAACGGTAAACAATTCCGAGAACACAAACACATGTTCAAATGTTACCTCGTGCAGCACGGGAGAATAATGCGATTTCGCGCCAAAATAAGTCATGTGACCGGAAGTGCGGATTTTGAAGTTACAATGTGTATTGATTGTTTTGTTTGCGGCTAATATTTATTTGTATGAAATATCAACTCAAAATATAAAATATTTGATATAATATTCCAAGTAATAAAATGACCGGTTAGCAATTTTGACCAGTGTATTTGTTATCAATTGACTCTTATATTACGTGTTGACACAGTATATGTTACAGGACTGGATTAATATACATCCGGGCCGATGTAAACTTTAAAATACTGTTCCGATGCTCTATATATTTAGCTTACCATCTATTTTACTCAACCTAAACAGAGTGTTAGGTATCTGTGAAACAGGGTATTTTATATACTTAACAGGACAACATATAAATAAACTGAAGCACATTACTGCAAATGCAAACGGGATATCGCGTCGCCATTAAACAACACATTCGATTATTACCGGTGGGTATGCCGTCTCATAGTTAAAAGTACTGACTATTTACACTACATGTAAGTACGACAACGTTCAGTATAGTATGTCTGAGTGTTGTATCTGAGTCTTTTTCAATTAGCGACGATATATGTTTGAGTGTTGTATCTTAGTCTTTTTCAATTAGCGACGATATATGTTTGAGTGTTGTATCTGAGTCTTTTTCAATTAGCGACGATATATGTTTGAGTGTTGTATCTTAGTCTTGAAACAATTAGCGACGTATGTTTGAGTGTTGTATCTTAGTCTTTTTCAATTAGCGACGATATATGTTTGAGTGTTGTATCTTAGTCTTTTTCAATTAGCGACTATATATACTCTTATTAAACATTTGATAGTCTTTTTATCTCAGAATGCAGGACATTTCTGAAGTACGAGGGTTGTCCGAAAAGTTCGTGGACACATTACATTGTTAAGGTTGTAGCTATTTTGATCTATATCCAAGTTGTTCAATGTTTTATGGATCAACTTTTAAAAATTCACAACCAAAGATTTGCAGATAAGGATCGCATAAACGCCATGCTTTCATGAACAGCTTCTCCTTCTTGCTACTGCTGCTGCTGTTACTGCTGTTGTTGTTGTTGTTGCTGTTGTATTTAGCGCCCATTACGGCGTAACGAAGTCTCTATATCACCGAAGGCTTTTATACACAGGATACTGAAGGTAACCGTGTTCATGTTCGACTTTTGGACAAGACTTTGCACGTACTGAGAATAACAATAAGGCAGTCCGAGGAAACCATTTCAACTTTAATTGTCCAATGAACAGTTGACTTTAATATGTAAATAAAAATGGTGATCCTCAGAGTAAGTTTATTTCTTAATTATTGGATACCTTTTTATGCATACTCTAATTTAAAATCCAATTGTATTTTTTATGTTAAAAGTACTAGAGACAATCACGAAACAATTGTATATAATTGTATGTACAATAAAACGATATATATATATCGAAAAATAGTATTGTTGGTATTGCGTGCATGCGTGTGGAAGTTGTTATCAACGAAAGAAATACCAGCTTTAACAGCACTGTCAAATCACACTAAATAATCATTTATCAAAACTCTATCCAGGTGTTTAGTCATAAATTAATTTATATGTGTCGATTAGAAGTATAGGTTTTTTTCACGGATACTTAAAATACCCGAGATTGAATATGCGTAAAATGAATTATGAATTGGTAACTTTTAATTCGACGTTCCTGATTTGGGTTTTGGCTTGGCTGGTTGAAGCCGTTTATATTGTTCGGATTTTAATCTTTACAAAACTCGGACGAAATCTTGAACCAGCCGGATTTGATTGCTTATAATTCTGCCTGTGAAGTTACATATCCATAAGTTCTTGAACGAGTTTTTGGTGTCGTGGGTTCAAATTTCACTGGTGGCATATTTGATCCCCCTTTTATTAGGGCGTGGCGGTACATTTTTATCTTATTTATTTTAGCTGGGCGGTGTGGGAAATGGTGTTTGCATCCGTTAGCGGCAGTTTCTCTGAAACCGCTCAGTCAATTTTAATCAAATTTCACATGAATTCTCCTGAGTGGGTTTGCGACTTACAGAAGATTTTATTGGCGATCCGACATTCAAAATGGCCACCGTCGGTAAATATAGCCAACACCATAAAAAGAATATGTTTCTTCAGAACGCCAAGATAGATTTTGACTACAATTATTTTAGAAATGATTGCTAACAACTGATCTATCCAGTTTATCTTGTTTTGTTTTGTTTTCATGAAATCAAAAATGGCTCTGTCCGGGGATCCAAAATTTGTATATGGAAATTGTGCACGCTTTACAAAGAGATATAAAGGAAAAGTTGCACAATCTTCTTCATCAAAATCACAAGGCTTAGAGTTCTCATATATTTCATGTTAAATTAGCTAAAGGTCCTCTACCAAACTTGTTCAAATGGTGACCCGGGGTCAAAACTGGCCCCGTCTCGCCCCGGGGGTCAGAGTTTTGCATAGAGTTATATAGGAGATTTTTTTTAAGCAATCTTCTTTTTTGAAACTACGCGAGCCATAGTTTTATATGTTGCATTTACCATATGCGTACGATTCTCTACCACGTGTATTCAAATCTGTAACTATGTGATCATATTGACCGGTGCATCTAGGATTGAACTATGCATGATGTGGTACACATACTCATCGTCCCCGATATTGACCGGTGCATCTAGGATTGAACTATGCATGATGTGGTACACATACTCATCGTCCCCGATATTGACCGGTGCATCTAGGATTGAACTATGCATGATGCGGTACACATACTCATAGTCCCCGATATTGACCGGTGCATCTAGGATTGAACTATGCATGATGTGGTACACATACTCATCGTCCCCGATATTGACCGGTGCATCTAGGATTGAACTATGCATGATATGGTACACATACTTATAGTCCCCGATATTGACCGGTGCATCTAGGATTGAACTATGCATGATGCGGTACACATACTCATAGTCCCCGATATTGACCGGTGCATCTAGGATTGAACTATGCATGATGTGGTGCACATACTCATAGTCCCCGGTATTGACCGGTGCATCTAGGATTGAACTATGCATGATATGGTACACATACTCATAGTCCCCGATATTGACCGGTGCATCTTGGATTGAAATATGCATGATGCGGTACACATACTCATTGTCCCCAATATGTACCGGTGCATCTAGGATTGAACTATGCATGATGCGGTACACATACTCATAGTCCCCGATATTGACCGGTGCATCTAGGATTGAACTATGCATGATGCGGTACACATACTCATAGTCCCCGATATTGACCGGTGCATCTAGGATTGAACTATGCATGATGCGGTACACATACTCATAGTCCCCGATATTGACCGGTGCATCTAGGATTGAACTATGCATGATGCGGTACACATACTCATAGTCCCCGATATTGACCGGTGCATCGAGGATTGCACCACGTCTCTCCGTACCGCTGTTTTGTTTTTGGACTATAATTTACGTCTGCATTAAGGGATATTGTTGTTTATGCATTTGTTTTGTATTCTGTATAAATGTGTATTTTTTACACTAGTCTGTGTACTATGTAGTTAACATGGGACGTAATATCAATAATATGCCCTGAGTGACTTACTCATTGCTCCCTTATACCCAGCTGTTTGTTGCACTCCTTTCGTATTGTACATGCGATGTATGCAGTGAATTTGTCTAGTATAATTTTATATGATTTTTGTCAGACACCAAAAGATATACTACATATAGCAAATAAAAGGAGAAAAACCTATTATCCGCCCCGCATGATCCCGCCCCTCCCATTCCATTGTCACTCCCCTCTCCAACTCACCCAGTAAAATGAGCGTGCTTTATTAACGCGAGGATACCAAGGTCAGGATGCGAACAAAAACTCCCATATTATTGAAGTAGTCGAGCTGTAGACATAACCTTTGAAATCTTATTAACGTCTCATTAAACAACCACTTCCGGGGGGCACCTTACTTTTCTGTCTTGATGTGAAAACCATATATCCCAGTGTTCCGAGAACTGAAGCACGAATTGCAGCCAAGGAGGCATTGGACCGACGTTTGGACAAAAGCATTCCAACTGAAGACGTCCTTTCTATGATGGACACTGTGCTTGAAAGTAATACTATATCATTCGCTGGGAAACATAACATACACAAGGATGGGACGGCGATAGGATCTCATCTGGCTATGAACTATGAAACAGCCACTGTCGTACTTCCGGTTTGTCGATGACGTATGGGGACTGTGGACACACGGTATAGAGGATTTAAAGGCGTTTCATGAAATCGGAAACCAAATCCATCCGCGAATCCAACTAGAGATGCGGTATTCATCTGACAAGCTAGAGTTCCTAGATGTACAACAGCCCTAAAAAAGAAACCAAGATAATCCCCCTAGTCCTGACGTTCTCTAGAGCAATACCAAATATAGGTCGAGTTCTGCGAAAACACCTACCTACGCTTCATACTTCCAACACAATGAAAGCACTCTTCCCAGAACCACCAATAATAGCGTTTCGAAGGGACAGAATTTTGCAAGACATACTGGTGCACAAGAAGCACATTAGGCAGTTTTTAAGGAATGCAACACTTGCCGTCCATGTGGAGAGAAGCGATGTTACATATGCCCGTACATCATGGAGTCTGACACGCTCACCGATGTAAACGGGAATACATACAAATTGAGGAACATATATGATCACCTGCAAATCAACCAATGTAGATTATGCAGTGTACTGTAGGTGTTGCCAGGGATACATCTATGTGGGAGAGACGGGCGACACCTTGTATCAGAACCTATCCCGAATACGGACAACGATCCGGTGGCTGCACACTTTTACACAGACGGACACAGTATCAGTGATTTTAGGGTGATGGATTTGGAGAAACTGAATGGGGACGAGCAATACCAGAAAAGCATTGAGCAGTTATGGAAGAGTAAACTGCGAACATACCGGTCAGATGGCGTCGATCTGAAGGAATAGCGCGTCCACAACGACGTCATGTCCGTTTTATATGTATACACTGAGTAATAAATTAGCCCTGACAAAGGACGTTTGTCCGAAAGCTTGGCGGAGTTAAATAATTTAACATGGAGTCTTTATATATACTTTTTACATTTCTTTGCGTGAAAGATCGGGATTTCTCAGTGCAAGAATATTCATAATCGCTAAATATTAATAACTAACTCAGAACACAAAATAACTAACGTTGCGACGTTGAGTCGTTACGTCAACAAAGTGTTGCTGACGTCGACGTCATCCGTCGATAACGTTCAAAATAAAGCGAATATTTGTTTGCAAAATCGTAATTTAAAATGTAATAAATTGATTATTTAACTGCTGGGATCGATTATTGGGTAATCCTTCACTTGATGGTAGACGTGCTTTGTTTTTTCACTCACTCGCATGAGTTCGTTCGTGAAAAGATCCACACGCCTACCACTCGTGAAGGATTTCCCTATATTCGATCCCAGCAGTTAAATAATCTCTATATAATCAAGTTCTTAAATAAATAATAAAATAATAAAAAATGGATGTGGTATATGGATGGATATGAATCAGGCAACTTGTTTAAGCTTTTGTTGATATTATCATTCTAAACACATTTGGTAAAGATCAGATAAAAAATGAAGTAGCTACAGATTTAACATTATGAAGTAGTTACAGATTTAACATTGCATAGAAGATCCTACATGAGTGACTGTGTATTACTGATTTTAATAAACGAGTTAGATAAATGATAGGATACGAGGCTGTTATTAAAGTCAATAATACACTGTCACGAATGTAAGCTTCTGTTTATCACCCCCCTGTACTCAAATAAAACTACAGCGGATCGATAAGGTCAACAGCGGCGCACGTATCTTGAGGACGAAACACCGGTAGGTAATATTTCAAATATTTAATAATATATAAAGTTCCGAAAGAGTCCAAACTTTGAACTAGTTTTATGATACGAACCTGTGACCTCACTTTGGCGATTTTATTGTTGCACTATCACCATGTTTGATCGAGTTATGTGGATTTTGGCTTCGGGATTAGAAAAAATATTCGTTAATCGTCCATATTTTATGATCTGAGAATATTTCTGGCGTTCTGTTCGCGAAAAGAGGCCATTTTCATATTAATTAATCATTACGCTACCCAATTCAGCTTTATTTTGCTATAATTAATGATGTATGAGTCCTATATCGCGTACTTTTTGAGTGTGGGGTATGGTAAAATTAATAAGGGTTACAGTGGATAGACAAATATTTTGATAAGGTAAACAGTAATAATTATGGTAAGGTAAACAGTGGATAATTTCTGTGATTTAAGTGTATTGGAAACCATTCTAAATTTCTATTTATTTCTGTATCGTAAGTATTTTGCAGTTCCAGTGATCATACTTACTGATCCGTAATATAAATTCACGAAATCTTGTGAAATTCTTCAGTTCGAGAAGTTTATTTATGAAATAGATATTCCTATATAAAACAGAAATCAATGCAATAGTGAGAATCTCATTCGACATTTCGAGCAAGACGCACATAAAGTATACCGAAAAAGCATTCTGTGTAAACAAACCGTTTACATACTATTAAATGAACATAAATATTACAAGTGTAAATCGAGTACATGTGGATCTTTAGTAAAATCTATAGGGTTCTTCTTCTTCTCCAACACTTGACCATAGTTTCTTAACCCAGACGTAGAAATTTTCCATGAAAAAGTCGATAACTTATTTGTCAAAACTTCATCGTTTCTGGCCTATATCTGATACGAGTAGTAGTTTACTCGAAAACCAGTCTACAACACCCATGAACAGCATGAAACATATATTATCTAATGGTATACGTTTTTCGTGTAACAGTTTGTTGAATTTTACGTATGTTGTCAACATACCATTTTCAGTAAGGATTTGTAACATATTAGGTAGTAGACCTTCCATTTCTTGCATCTCAGTATCTAACTCCATATCTGTCCTGTTCAGGCATATCATTAGATTCATTTTATTGGTAAGGAGGATCGTGTATTTTCACAGGCGTATTTAATATTTTTCGTTTTGATCTGTAATCTTTACTAAAAACAACTTAATCCTGCACAATCAGACGTTTCCCGGAATCTCTAATATCATTTGGTACAATACCTTCATGGAGCTTAGATCTATAGCCGTATTTATTTGTAACTGAATCAAACTCTTTATACTTGAGGACCGTATTGCCATGCTGTTCGATGCAATGGTTTATTATTTTGTCCAAGTGGTTAAATTTCAGTTCACAATAGTTGCATAGGTATTTGGGCTTAGGTGATACATCAGCTACTGTTTCGGGGACTCGCGTTTCCATTGAAGCACATTTAACAGGCGTATTCACTTTATTAGCCTTAAATATATAATCCTTTATTATTACAATATCGTCCTGCACTGTAATGAGTTTTCGTTCCAATTCCACTTGGTGTGATGTGGAATTACTCCTTCGTGGATTTTAGTTCTATAGCCTTGTATCCCGGAACTTTCATCAGTGTTAACTCTCTATATCTCAATTCTTCATCTGGGTGTATGACGATGCAATGAGTTACGACTTCAGTTAATAGGCTGAAGTTTAACTTCCAGAAATAACACTTGTATTTTTCCATCTCTGTTCAACTAAAATAAATATACACGTTTTCGACATCTTCAAATTTCATTAAACCAGCAGCAGGGTGCCTGTAACTAACAATTTAGCCACAATCGTACTTGTCAACTCAATAATTTAGCCGCAATCGTACTTATCAACTCTAACAATTTGGCCGCAGTCGTACTTATCGACTCTTTTTGAAAGTAGCATTCGTACTTATTAATGGCCGCTGTAGCCCTTATTAATTTTACAATACCCCACACTCAGAAAGTACGCGATATAGGACTCATACATCATTAAATATAGCAAAATAAAGCTGAATTGGGTAGCGTAATGATTATTTAATATGCAAATGACCTCTTTTCGCGAACAGAACGCCAGAAATATCCTCAGATCATAAAAATATGGACGAAAAACGAATATTTTTTCTAATCCCAAAGTCAAAATCCACATAACTTGGTCAAACATGGTGATAGCGCAACAATAAAATCGCCAAATCGAGGTCACAGGTTCGTATCATAAAACTGGTTCAAAGTTTGAACTCTTTCAGAACTTTATATATTATTAAATATTTAAAATATTACCTACCGGTGTTTCGTCCTAACGATACGTGCGCCGCTGTTGACCTTATCGAGCCGCTGTAGTTTTACTTGAGTAAAGGGGGTGATAACACACCTTCGACGTGATAGTTTCACTTTAATGTTGTAAATTTTCCTTATATACGGCGGCAATTTGTAAAACAAATCATGACGTCGTTTAGTCTCGGCCAGCTAGACCGTATCATGCATATGTCTTACTTGCTGATATCGGTCTGGGCAGATTAGGCCAATTAAAGCGCCCGCTAGCGATTAGCACAATTTATTCGCGCGTTTTTTTCACGCTCATAAAGTCGACGTTTGAGTGACGTCATGTTGTAAAATCAAGTACAACGTCAATTGTTGATGCAGCAGTTAAACTGTTTAACGTCACTTGCTGCTTCTCATAAGTTAAAACTAAGAAAATATTATAAGATTAACTTAAAAATACGTTTTTTGAAAGTCTCGTTGAATCTCTAAAAATCTCACCAAAATCGCCCAAAACGAGAGGGCGATTTTTAACGTCCTATTTGCCCCAGGCCCTGGTTCTGGATCCGTGTGGCATAGCGTAACGATGAAATCAGAAGCGGGCCGGGTGGCCTAGGCTAGTCTTCGTTTTGTTGTTTACATGACGTCGCAACGTTACTCCGCTGTAGGCTGCGTACAGCTAAATATAGCCTGGCTTAAGCCCCGCCTTTTGTTGTGTACGATTCAGTACAGAAGTGAAAATTCACAGAGGTCAGCAGATATAACTTATTCAATATGCATTTTCAGAAAGGATAAACTATAGGTAAAATAATCCCCATCAGCTAGGATCATTAAATTAAATGAAAAAAAGATTTTTTCATGTTTTTGAAAATTTAACATCCATTGAAATTGCATGTCAATATTCAGTGCGGATTCAATAGTGTTTGTAAACACAGACATGTGCAGAGAGGTTGAGCTGGAAAAGTTGTCTTTTCCACATTTTCAAAGGCTTTCTGATGGAAATATCTATGAAATAAGGTAATTTAAAGAAAATCTTGTGTATAATTCTTGAGATATTAGCTGACAGGTGCGACAGGAGGTCTATGGGAAAGTATTTAGTTTTCTGCAACCTGTAAATGCGTTCTCCCTACAAATAATGCGATACCTTAAACCAAATTTAACGTTACTAACATTCGTTTTTTGAAGTAAGATTTCAAATAATGATAAATAATTTAGGCCTCTGAACGTACCGTATGATATGCCATGAAAATAATTTGGATTACATGTTTTACTGTATACAAACACAGTGATTCGGTCCTCATTTGCATCTGTAAAACACTAGTGTATTACTAGAAATAAGTTATGGCTTTATTGCACTCCCAGAAGCCATGTTATGTGATAAAAAGGAAATTGCAATATAGCATTTTTCAACAAATCAAGGGCCATAACTCTGTCATTACTAACAAGATATACCTGTTTTTTAACTTGCCCAGGATTTCATTGATATACAGCGATTTGCACAACTAGACATCATACTGATGCTTCCTGCCAAATTTCGTAGAAATTAAACAAGCCGTTTAGAGGGTGTAGCGCCGACAAGAAATTTAAAGTAAAAATGTCAAAGAGCCATAACTCCATCAAAAATCAGCGAACCGGAACAAAAGCGTGATATTCACAACTAGACATCTTACCGATGCTTCCTGCCAAATTTCGTCGAATTCAATAAGTCGTTTAGGAGGAGTTGCGCCGACAAGAATTTAAAAGTAAAAATGTCAAGGGGCCGTAATTCCGTAAAAATAAACGAACCGGAAAAAAACGCAGTATGCACAACTGGACATCATATCAATGCTTTCTTTTATATATGCTAAGTTTCGTCAAATCCAACACGGCGTTAAAGAAAAAAGCTAAAAAAAAAAAAAAAAAGCTAAAACAATTAATAATCAAAAAAAATATTCTAACAATAAAATCAAAAAAAATCAATAAATGATAATAATAATAATAATAAAATCCTGTGTAACTTTGTTTGATTAAGATTGCTAAAAAAAATGTGGCCTATATCATGTATATCGCGTTAGCAATATGTAAAACTGCAATTTTTTTCTATTCAGGGACCATGACTCTGATATTACTAGTCCGATCTTGCCTATTAACAAACTCGTCCGAGATCTTTTGGTCATATACAATCTGGGCAAGTTTGGTTAAGATTGCTCAAAAAATGTGGCCTCTATCGTACAAACAAAATGAAAAACTGCATTTTTTGCTAATTCACGGGCCATGACTCTGGTGTTACTAGTTTGATCTGGCACATTATCAAACTTGTCCGAGATCTTATGGTCATATACAATATATGCACGTTTGGTTAAATTTGCTTCAGTAATCGCTGAAACTGGATTTTCGAACAGGAAAAGCAGAATTCAAAGACAACAGTCAACCACAAACAAACACAGAAACTAACAACAACTATATAGATGAATAAAAGGCAAAATATCCCATCACAAACACAAGACGGTTGACAATAGGCTTCCGCCTTGGAACGGTCAGTGGCAGACATGTAGGTGGGAAAAAAACGTGTGTGTATTTGATTGATTTTTAAAAGTTGCGTTCCCGTAACCTCATATCCTGTATCCGCCCCTGTTAATGCCATTATAGTCGCGTTTTATCGTTTTGAAGAACAGTTTAAAAGTTCGGAAATATCAGGTTTCTTTTTCTTACGGTTGAGCAATTAAAGAAAATATACATTCTTTTCAAAATTCAGAGTGTCTCGTATTAAGTCCATGTTAGTGGTGTGATTTCTACCACGTAATACATATTTCTTCCCTCTGCACAAATATAAGACCATACTTGAAAACTAACCACACAAGACACCCTAAATAATTTAGATGTATTGAAGGAACCCATCTTGAATAAATTAACTAATTTTTGTTCGTTATCGGGTGCACATGTAGTTAGTTGAAGTAAATGGGGTGTTTACATGAAGTGTATGGGTAACATGAGTTTTAAATGGAGAACCACGAGGTGCACAACACGCTATGTCTATTTCTCAAAGGTTAAAATCAGATTCTTGCTGAACCCTGAATGTAACAACTGCACTAAATTTAACAAACTGCACTAAAGGTAACACTTTTGTGACTAAAGGTAACAATCTACACTAAAGGTGACAACCCATAGCCCTTCTCCCATTACAACTAACCAAAACCCGCAGAACTTTGCCCACTACATCTAACCAAAACACATAGCCCTTGACCAACTACACCTAACAAACCCATAATACTTCACTATTACACATAACCAAAAATCGCAGTCCTTCGCCCACTACACCTAACCAAAACCCGTAGACCTTCGCCCACTACACCTAACCAAAACATATTGCCCTTCACCCACTACAATTAACAAAACCCGAAGCCCATCCCCAACAACACCTAACAAAAAACATGACCCATTCCCCACTACACTTAACATAATCATAATCCTTCACCTACTACACCTAACCAAAACCGACAGACCTTCATCCAGTATATCTAACCAAAACCTATAACCCTTTATCCACGACACCTAACCAAACCCGTAGCTTTTCACCCAACTCACCGAACCAAACCCGTAGCCCTTCACCCACTACACATAACAAAACCATAGCGCTTTTCACCCATACACCCAACAAACCCCTTCGGTCACTACAACTAACAAAATATAGCCATTCGCCCACTACACCTAACAAAACCATAGCCTTCACCCACTGCACCTAACAAAAACATTGCCGCTCTTCGCCAACTACACCTACCAAACCCATAGACCTTCGCCCACTACACCTAACATGTTTTTTTTCTATTATATTTACACGAGCATATTTGTGTTTTACTTATATTGCCTATTGATGCTGCCTTGTTGGTTAGAGAATAGATCATGGCGGGGATTTCTTTATTCATACTGTCCTGTTTTAATGGGATGACAGTAGGGTAAGTGTGAGGTTTGGTGCACCCCAGAACCGGTTTAAACCCCCAGTGGCCTACTTTGCCACTGACCGTTCCAAGGCGGTAGCCCTATTGTCAACCCTTTTGTGTTTGTGATGTCGTTTGTATTTCTTATTGCTTTTGCCTTCTTGTTTGTCTGTTTGCGTGTTTGTTTCTGTGTTTTGTGGTTGACTGTCCACCTAGAATGCTAATTTCCCTGTCCGATCTTTTTATATTTCTTTAGAAGAAAATGAAAGTCACCAATGTTCAATTTTTGCTAGATCAGCCTTTTAACCCGATCACGAAATAAAATGTGGTAACCGAGTCAAATTTGTCCGTATATGTCACCGCTAAGATAACAGATTTGTCTGATTTCACTTATTTTTGCTTCTGACTTTTTGCGACTAATAAGAATAGATTGTTAAGAGTCGACCTTAAAATTATCAAATAAAATGAATTGTTTATATTATATAGTATGCTGTCGCTACTGAACTTGTTTATACTACACACTATATTTATATCATCTTGGTTTTCTATATTATATACCACATTTAACTATAAATAATAATAATGTTTTTTATTAACCTGAATGTTAAACATTTAAAGCAATTAGCACTTTGCTAAAATGTCATCACTTATTTATTCATTTTCAGCAATTAACTTTTGTATTTATAATTGTATAACTGTCAATCGCATATGCAATAAGAATGTATATAAATCATTTTTATTGTTACTTATTGCAAACGATTGCTTTGTTCTTTACACATGTTATTCCGTTTGCTAGTGTAACATCACTGGTTTTCAGCATTGTTAATTTCTGTTAATTAATTTCTTCTTTGCAAAGATTACCCACTTTGGAGGAGTGTTCCCTTCATTTAATTTGTTGTAATGGACAACTTTGTCATGCCATTCCCTGTCCATTTGAAGCATAAAATTCAGATCTGAATGTTTCTCTTTAATAAGATACCGACCATCATATTCCGTTTCAAGCTTCGGACTGACTCCAACTTTGCGAATTTCATGGAGCCCCAAACCAAGTCTCCCACTTTTTATTGGTGAAAAATGAATTTAGCATCATATAGCTCTTTGCTATGTTTCGCACTGAATACCAGATGTGTTCTGGCTATGTCAATCATGGGCAAAAAGCGTTTAAGCTTTTAGATTGTATACGTATTCACACAAGGATGGTATTTCTGCAGTCAGACTATCTGGTAGTCTTATTTCGCGTCCCATGGTCAACACATTTGGAGTTAATTTTGTAGATTCATTTGGTGTCGACTGATAAGCACCAGCGAGACAGCCAAGATTCAAATCGCATTGGTCTTTTCATCAATTAGATAGTATGATCTTGAACAGAGTTCTTTTACATCTTTCAGTCTGATCATTACCTTGAGTTTCTTAGGGTTGGTGACTCTACTTTCGAATGCCCATCCTTGGTCACTGTATATTGTTAAGGGAGTGCCTCATCGAGCTATGAAGTCATTTAGAATTTTGGAGGCACACTCTTCTGCAATTTGGTTCGGTACTGCTAATATTTCCATATATTTTGAAAAGTGCTCAGTAAGGACTAGCACATATATGTTGCTTCTTGCTGTTTGGGGAAACGGACCCATAAAACCAATTGCTAGAATGTCCCATGGTGCTCCTGTCACTATATTCCCCACAGGCGCTTTCGGTTTCTTACTCGGCATTTTATCAGCTGCACCGAAATCGCACTGTTTTACATACAGCCCTATGACTTCCTTCATATTGAACCAGTAGTATCTGTGCAGTGTTTTTGCCTTTGTCTTCTTTGTTCCCAGGTGAGCGGCCAATAATGAATTTTGTATCTGATACATAAACTCACGTTTTACTTCTTGGGGAACAACTAGTTGCAAATAAAGAAACTCTTCTTTTAAAAAAAGAACATTCGTCAGTATCCAATAATGTCTTGATGCAGGGCTTCCTGAAACCATGTCTACACTGTTTGGTTTGACTTGATCTAACGTAGCCTTTAAAATTGGGGCAATATCTGGATCTCTTCTTTGTTGTGCTGCTCAGGTGTGCTTACCCAACACCCATCAGATGGTCCTGATATTAGTTCATTTGTATTGAAACGGTTCTCATCTGGACATTTGAACTGTTTGAATCATCGTGTGTACTTACGTTTTCAATGCATTCCGGTTCGGTTTGTGCCTGTTCAACACTTTTTAACATCATATCCTCTGCCCTTTTCTGACATTTACGACATGGCCCACATTTCAGAGGCTCACTCATATCTGTATCTACACATGAGCAATCTCTTAAGCTCACGCATCTGGACAGCCCGTCGCAGTTTTCTTGTTTTTTGCTGGGTCGATACTCTATAGCAAAGTCATATTGGGCTAACATGTCTATCCAGCGTGCTATCTTACCACTCGGTTCTTTTAAACTAAACAATCAAACCAGAGCCTGGTGATCACTACTCACCAGAAAGTTTGTACCAAGAAGGTCTAAAATAATGAATCAAATAAACTGCTGCCAGAAGCTCTTTCCCTACCTTCCTGTATTTGGGCAAGATCACCACCAATTCCAACACCTGCTGCACCTACATATAAAACGAACTCACCACCCTCATTTAATTTTTGCACTGATTTCCAAATGACTGTTCGCAGGCCTCGTTCCAAATAAATGATTTCCCCTTTTTGGTCAATTCGAATAAAGGTGTTGACATCTTTTCAAAATCACGGACAAACTGCCTATAGCATGATCTTGTCGCAACAAACTGTTTTAATTGTTTCGCATTTTGAGGTTTTGGCCACTGAACTATGAACTGTTGTTGGGGTCCGGTTTTACACCATCTCGAGACATGACATGTCCAAGAAACACAATCTCTGTTTGCAGCATGTTGCATTTTTCTGGCTTAATCTCAAGATCTGCGGCTTTTAATATGTCAAGAACTTGACAAACACGGTGTACATGTTCGCCAAAAACAATTCCAAACACAATAATGTCATCTATGTACACCAGACATGTCTTCTAATGCCAGTTCCATAGTGCCCTGGAAAGTACCCGCTGCATTGTTTAAACCAAATGGCATACGGGTCATTTAAAAGTGTCTGAATTAACAACAAAACGCGCTTTTGGGAAATCTGATAATACCCGCTTATTAAGTCGAAGCTACTAAATACAATGGATTCAGCAACAGCATCAAGACAATCTTGAATACGTGGTAAATAAAAAACATCCGGTGTGATTAAAGCATTTACTTTTTTGTATAGCACCCTTATGTCGGAGATCTTCAATGGCCTTTATTTCTTCCTCAGCATATATGCCAGTGGCAAACCTCTTGGTCTTTGTTTGATAGAAGCAGCATCACCTGTGCAAATTGGGTGCTCTACAAGGTTAGTAAGACACAAATCTCAGTCATTCTTTGAAAATTTTGCTTCATACTTCGCTAGCAGGATGGGAGAATCTTCAACAACACCATTAATATAAATTCCGTCACATAGGCTAGTTTTCTTAATAGTTGGTGATTTCGCAGTAGAAAGTAAGATGTTCACTCCTTCTTCTCTTATGTTTGAATATGTTTGGCCTTCCTTTTATAGTTGGATCCAGCAAGCGTCGGTCCCATGTAGTTTGAATTATGGTTGTTTCCATTATGTTGATCATCCCTATATTGTTGATTACTTCTGTTTTCTCTGTGATTGTAGTTATTTCTAAAGTTTTCTCTATAGTTCTGCTTTCCCCTATAGTTATTGCCTGTTTTTTTCGGGACACTCCCTGGCTTAACGGTCAATTTTATGAAATTCAAAACACTCAATGTTTTGATTTTCATTTTTGGGATGTTTGTTTTTTACAGAAAATTGGGACTTTTGTGTTTCTTCTAGCTTATCAAGCCTGTTCATCAAATAGGTTTAGAATTTGATTTTGGCTTTTGTCTGCGATCTTTTCTAACGGATTTTTAAATCCGTGTTTGTTCTCTGTATCTGTTCTTTAGGTAAGATGATTATTTGGGATTCTATTAACTCGTGTCTGGACCTCTTTGTAGTCACTTATAGAGTTTCCTGTTTCTAAACATTCTCAGCAACAGTTCTCCTAGTGCTTCTCCTATCTGAATCTGTTCTATTTCTTGTCTCAATCAGATTAACAACATGAAACACTGCTTCATCTATATTCGCTGGCTCTTTATGGTACTCAACTTCAAATCTGATTTCAACATCCAACATTCCGTCTAAAAACGCCGCACTAGATCCTCATCCCGTGTCTCGTGCTTTGTCATACAGCATCTTTAGATCAGCTGTGAAAAAGATTTAGCTGTATTGTTCACTCGGTACCTGCTGCTTAATTTGCTAGTAAAAAAGAGTATGATAAAGTAAGCTCGTTATAATCTGATAAAACCACATGTGGCAATTTGGAGAACACGAATAGACCCGCCTGTCCTTCAATTCTAGGTAGCAGTTTATCTTAACGTAATACTTAGCGTGAGAAGTGTTGCTTCTTTTATTACTTCTCATGAACAGATTCAATAAAACCGAGTCTGCTGCTTTATTCTCTTAACTGTGTTTGTTGCTCTCAAAGGATCACCTTTATCAGTATTTATTAACATTCACACTAGCGTTCGTTTAGTGCAGTGTGGCGGCTGTAAAAAGTCTCCCCGTGCTACGAATCAGTAGTGTTATTTTTTACTGGTCCTTTGGGACCAACGAGCCCAATTTAGGTAGCTTTGAAGTAAAATACCGCTTTAGAATACCGCTTAAGCCGGTGCTAGTGGGCGTAAGAAGTGTTGCTTCTTTCATTACTTCTCATGAACAGACTCAATAAAACCGAATCTGCTGCTTTATTCCCTTAATTGTGTTTGTTGCTCTCAAAGGATCACCTTTATCACCTATGGTTCTGCCTCTTTAAGGCACGTCCGTGGCCGAGTGGTTAGAATCTATGACGAAATTAATTGCCCCTCATCACTGTTGGTTCGATCTCTCATGGGCCTATGAATCTCGATGTGAAGAATATATCCAGCTGGCTTGCAGAACGTCGGTGGTGACTATAAAATCCAATTCAGTTCTCCCTCTTTATGTTTTTTTATGAAGTAAACATTTATCATTCAGTACTGTATGTATAGAGTACATCAATATTTAATGTAAATTGTCTTGATAGTTTACGTGATGTTAAACAGTAAAGTATTAAACGGATTTTCTTTTGCCAATACACTTATGCACAACTACAGTATTTAAAAACAGCTATTGTATCTTCAACGTTTAATAGTTGAACAGTTTTTATTTTTAGCGAATGAAAACAGACTGCACTGTTTACCTAAGTAACTCAAGTGTTACGTAACATTCATCCTCAGATGTTACAGTTATTACAATATAGCTTAAGCATGGATTGTTATATTAAATATGTGATCGTTTTATTAGCTGTATTTCACGTATCTCTGGGACTAGTTTCACCAAATACTATACTTGTAACCTTACAGCAAACGTCTGGTCTTAAAACCGTAAGTAATTGAAATGTTTACTTTGTAGAATTGTTTTTAATTTGTGTCGCGTTCCGGTGATAACGTTATACACTACGACCAGGAGCGTAGCTGCCTTAAGATAGAAATGCGGCTGAGCTGCCTATCATCTGAGCTACCTATACAGAATTTTGCAGATTTTTTTAACGAATCTATTTCAGGTTGAAGAAAAAAATAAACCTTTATTCTAATTATTAAAACTTGTTCAACCAAATAACAGTCATGTGTTCAATCATGATTTTATCAACTTTTCTGACACATGATATATAGAGGATCTTAAACGAGTTCCCATTTCATATAAGATTTATGAAACGAGTTATGAATTATTTTAATTTTAACGAGCCTTTTAGCGAGTTTAAGATCCTTTTTAATTAATTCAGATGGACATAGAACCGCCACGACGTCAGACACACTTCAGCGCCAAAACGTCATAAATATGTGACGTCGTAACGTCGCGTCTCACAAATAACGCTGCGTATAAAAGAGTTCATGTTTTACCTCTTTACAAAATAGCAGTTTACGCCAACTTTTTAACAAACCAACAACAATTTTTTGTATGACGTGTATTATTTTTATAAGCTGTCACAAATAATTAGTTCATGACTCAGATCTGGGTGAATTTGTAATAAATAAAAAAGTTTCAGTTAATAAACTTGCGTAGTGTTACAGTTTAACTCAACCAATCAAAATCGTTCCAGGTTGTATTACACGTGTGTCATACAATAGAATATTAAATGGGTGTTCGACACTACTAACAAGGGACGTTAGGTGATAAAGTACTTATTTTATGAAGTATTACAAAATGTCCTTTCTTATGATCACCGCAGATAGATAAATACATTGATTATGTTATGAAGACGTTATGAATACGTTCATCTGCACTAAAAACAGGCGCATGGACTTTGTGTAAAGTCTGACATTTAGGACCATGCCGTCTAGAAATTAGAAGCCTGTATTCAATTGAAATAAACCAGATGATAAATTGCCTAGCAATTCATAGATTTTTTTTTCCAGAAATGTATGCAACAAGAACAGAAAATTGTAGTGCTCATATAAAAATAAAAAAAAAATCGGAAAATCTCTTGTTCGATATGAAACTTTATTTTCTACAATACAATAAATACTGAAACAGAAAGCCTTGAGTCTGTTCTTGAAAACTTGACATTTTCTTATTTTTACAGCACTAAAAGTGTAGCCATTTCATAGTCTCAAATGCATGAAATGCCATGTTAGTGGGGCAGATTGGTGACATATATTGGTATAATTGTGCATTTTGTGATAAAAGCACCAAACTTGACACATAGCTAGACAATACTCTGGTAAACATTTCTGGCTATGGACCCACGTCAGATTTTGAAAAATGGCCGCCATTTTCAAAATGGCCGCCAAATATTCCATAAAGAATTAATGAAGCCCATAATTAATTGATTTCATCAAAACTTGTTACTGTAAATACACTAAATTCAGAACATTGATAGACAATAAAATATGCCATATAATTTGGTCATTTTTTTCTTCAAAATGGCCGCCATTTTCAAAATGGCCGCCAAAAACCGCTTTTTTTTAAATTTTATTTTTTTATAAAGCAATCAAAATGTTGATGTGTTTTACAAAGGGTGTTGTCTTGATATATTTATGTGTATGTCTATACTTCAATAAATAGTTGTTAGATACACCCCTATACTTCAGGGGTAAGGGGTTTTACACATGTATACATACTATGCAACTTTGAGACTAGTTTTGTCTCAGTTGTCTTTAGCCTTAAGCATTTCTGAAGTGTGTTTAAGTTTCAGTCTCATCTCTATTAGCGGCTTTTAGTATATAATAACTCGTAAGTATACATCCAGTGACTTGGTAAAAAACACTATTAAAGGTATACGCAACAATCTTGAATCATTTATCAAGCATCCAAATTGATTAATCCAATATCAGGTTAACTTCAAAACTTCTTGCATATACTTAAATACAATGCTGAATTTTTTATTGTTTGTGGTTATTGTATTACAAGTTTTAATATTGTATTGGTGCAATATATTCCCCCAATGAGTAATATGTAAAACTAATTTGCTTTGAATTATTTACATAATTATAAAAACTGATTTTAAAACATGCATATAAAGTAACAAAACTAATGGGACGCCGCAGGTTATAAAAAATCAAGCTTGCCGAGTCTTCTAAACTCTTGGAGAAAACATATAGGAAAGGATGCTTAAACAATATTTTTCATCTCCAATTTATCGGAATTAAGATTTAATTACGACCTTAAATTACATTTGTTGATTTAAACAATATTAACAAGACACTATCAGAAAACAAAATCAAAAAGAAGTTTGTTATATACACACATTCAAATGTAATAAGTGGTCATATCATTTGAACATTTTCAAAATGACAGCTAAGATAAATGTAATCTTATCTTACTATCTATGATCTGAACGGTATAAATTTTCTTAATCACAGTCACAATACCCAACATCCCATTTTTAAAAGACTGTAAACATCATTTTTGCTTTAACACTTCGTTTTAAATTGCAACACACTTGTCTCTTTGACATCTACATTTAATAAATCCCTTGCAAACGCTGATGCCTGTGGTAGTGTTATCGAGAATGGCTTCAACATACCCTCTTCCAACCGCAGTCACCGGATGTAGGCATTTCAAAGGTGGACCTAAAGGCCATGTCTCCAACAATGTCCAATTACAACCTGTAAACAACTCGGTAGGTGTCCTTGAAAAGAGCTACATCAATTGGTGACATGGACTTGTTGTATCTTGGAACCATTGAATGTCAACCATTCTTTGCGACATCAACAGCACTTCCTCTTGTCGAACATGCACTTCCTGTTGTCATACATTTTCCAACAAGAACAAATTTTGGAATTGGAAAGCTTGTTCAACCTCAACATAGTATTGCCAGATTCTCCATGCACAGGTTTTACCTTTTTCAGCAAATGAAGATATTTCGTTGCATCTAGTAAGTGTGAAAAGCAACTATTCGTCTCATTTTATATGAACTAATGAATAGGCAATACAGTGTGCAACGAATCACCTAAGGTGATTTCTAGCTCCTAAAACTAACACATAGCTCATCTAACTGTATTTACATTACCACTGCTATAACAAGTAATACAACGTCTGTGTCTACTGTATATAGCATAAGTTTAATGAAGTATTGTTTGCCACCTGCCACGTGCATCACACGCATTGTATCGTATCATCTTAGTGAAATGATTGAGATCAGTCCTAGATTCTCGTTGTCTGATACAAGGCACATCTTCATCTCTGTTTTAATAAACGTGTTTTTAGTTTCTCTTCTAGCCGCAACCGATTGCTATGCCAGTTAGCCAGAGCTCTGATTTTGTTTTGCATGATAGACGTCACATACTAAACATTCTGCAAGTGACATTCAAAAATGTGTAAAGGATCTTGTTGATCATACTTACTAATGTTTTCCAAGCATTAAAATGCATTTTAAGGCAGCTCGCATAGTCTGATTAAAATCCAAAAAAGTTTTCCAAAGTTAGAAAAGGCTGGTGAGACACCCTAATCTGCCGTTAATCGGAACCTAATATGATACATATATATGCGAGAAAAGAAAGCAAGTTATAGCATCTGTTGTATGTGACAACTGAGGAAAGAAAACATGTTCTGGTTTATCTGTTTAAAGACAGACTTGGTTATGTCATCTATAAGCTCTGTTACAAATGTGTCATGCTTTGCATTACATAATTTACCTATTTGTTGCAACTTCTGTCACACGAGAGTCGTCTATGTAACGTAAGTCAAGTACCAGTAAAACCTCAATATTGTCCTTAAATATATTTTCTAACTCCTTTACTGTGTCACTCAAACTGTCTTACGAATATCTTTAACTTGTTCATGATGAAAAAGATCAGAGTATTTTTATAGGCAGCACCTGATGAATTATTGCGATAACTGAAATTAACAGATAACTCTAACCATATCTGGTTCAGAGATGATCCAGTGTGGAAGCTGCGATGTGTATACAGCACCTACTGCACCTGCATCTTCTTTCACAATCTTGTATTTCTGCTTGTGAGCTAGTTTATTGGGTATTGATGAGACAACACTAATGAAGTTTATCTTACACACATAGATGACTAATTTTAAGATTTAAAGTGTAACTGAACAGTACTGCAATTGCGAACTTTTGGTTTCTCTTTATGATCGTCATGTGCAATATGCAATGGTTTAAGGCGTAAGCCCGGTTTACCATAAGTATGGTAATCACATAATGAATATGCAATGTCATAATTGCCTCATGGGCACTGGTCCATCTATAGTCTTCAAACAAGTCTCAGATTGTTTTAAGTACCTCCATTTTAAATACGAAGGTTTCAACGCAAAATGCCATTATGATCTTCACATTGGGTTTCAGGCCAATTTCATTTCTGCTCGGCAACTATATAGTTTTGACGCAGTTAATCCGTTAGAATAAGATGTCTTCACGTTTAGGTTTTGTTTATGTTTTGTCTTGTAAATAAGGTTTACCAAGTTAATGTATTTTAGGGCTTTATAAATATATTTTATAATGAAGTTTCTGATAAGAAAATTAGTTTAGTACCCTTCAGAAATTCCAAAGGCTGGAGAAAACCTAGAGTCAAGCGGAAGTGAAATGTGATTTAAACTTGTAAATCCCTCAACACATTAACCATAGGGTGCTTCTAAATAACTCTTTATTACAATATTAACAAACAAATAATATGCCAAGACAACTGAGTGTACAAATTCAACAAATTAATTATTTTCTTACAAACAACTATTAAACGAATTATAAATTTTACTATTTTCAACACATTTTGGCGGCCATTTTGAAAACGGTAGCCATTTTGAACTTAAAATATAACCAGATTGTATTGCATGACCCTTTGTCTATTATTTTGCGGAATTTGTTGCGATTGCCATAATATATGTTGTTAAAACCTGATACATATAGGATCAACTGATTATTTATTACATATTTGGCGGCCATTTTGAAAATGGCGGCCATTTTGAAAAATCTGGCGTGGGTCCATAGCCATTTTTTTTTCAGTACGGTATTGTCTAGCTATGTGCAAAGTTTGGTGCTTTTATCAAACAATGCACATTTTTTTCACCAATCTGCCCCACTATGTCAGAGCATCTAGATTTTAAAAAATGTTCAGTAAGAGCATGCCCCCTGACCACATATTATATCTAAAGATGTGACTTCGGCTGTCTGTACATCAATTATATTCTACCTACCTACCTGACGATACAATAACATGCTTACAAGAACAGCTAGCATACTGGTTAGGTGTTATAGGTACATAATCTTGTCGAAATATGTATCAAATGAAATAAACACATCGATATAATAATCCAGTATCATTTTAGAACACACTTTTTTATCTTGAATTATTTCTCTAGTAAAAACTAAAACGCGTTTTGTTAGAAACTGGGACCATACGCCGCTGGCCATAGAATGGTGTAAAAAAATACCACTTTGAAGCTCCATGTTCACCATCATATGCATACCATCTTCGGGATGGCTAAATTTTTCTTTACTATTGGCATTTCAATATTGAGTTCTGCTCCACCGGTGGCTAGAGGGCGTGAACGCTTCCACAACCGTTCATGAACAGTCTCAATGAAACCAAGACTGCAATTCCTTTTGTATTTATCGTGTTCGACGATATCCAAATTACTCCTTTCATACAGTTATATAACTTGTAACAACAAATGCACTTTAAACTCAACTCATACAGAAACGCTATGGCATGCTCAACTACGTGTATTCTAATTTATATGGGAATACCATTACACGGTATTGTATTTGATTTACCTGTTTTATCACAGGTAACTATAATTTATTGAAACAGAATATTTCAAAGGTTTGTTAATGTTTGCATTCTCTACGGTACATACTTTAAGACGACCTTTACATGTGTTTGTGCAGTTATCTTCAGGGTCGGATATACTTGAATTTATCAACCCGATTTAAATGACTATTTAAGAGATAACAAAGCTAAGATTTTCAATCTTGGATGTTATGTGAGTGGTTTTACGGTCTGAAATTTCGTTTTACTGCGACGGGGTAACGGAGCCGTAAAACGTAATTTCAGATCGTAAAACCAATCACATACCGTCCCAGATTGAAAATCTTAAATTAGGAAGACAGTTCTAATATCTCGAAAACATGGAATACTGCTATATACATTGCAAAGGGGTTGGCGTGGCCTAGTGGATAGCACGGTGGATTTGAAAGCCTCACCGGTGACACTGTGATTTGTTGGTGTGTTCTTGGGCAAGACACTTTTCATTTGCCTCCGTCGTATCGGGACGTAAATCGGGCGGTCGTCTGAGCATTAAGGGAACCACAGAAATCTGGTATTTATTAAGCATAGGGAAGGTTTGTTCTCGGATTCATGTGTATTTTAATCATTACCCTCTCTTTTGGGTAGCTCCAAAAAAACAATAATGTGTTGATGCGGCGTTAATCATTATTCAATTCATACTTTACGATATGAAATTTGTTACGCCCAGATAACAAGTGTGAACACCCCCTCCCCCACGCCCACCCCAAATCAAAGAAGCAGTTAAGCATATTTAACATGTTTGTCGGACTTTAGGGAACACGCACCGGGTTCAATTTTGTTCATCATAGGAGTTTACGAATAACATAATTATTCTGAAAATGCACCAGAAACAAAGATTTTCTAATGGGCATGCCCCCGAAGTCAACCCATGCCCCCGAAGTCAACCAAGATCCACCCATGGAGTATTGTCTTTACACCCCACCCCACTACTCACCCCATTTTAGAGAAATATTGGAGAGTGCGATCGAGGATGAGTCTCCTCCTTTACCACCCCACGAACAACAAAAAAACATATTAGATATTCTCTGATAAGTGTCCGTCGAATGGGGGGACATTAAACCTGCGAGGTCTTCGTGGAGTCTGCAGTCTTATTTATTCTCTGAACACACGTTAGTCATGATTATAGTTAGCGTGGCCTCTACTTTGCGCTTCTTCTCCTTAGCAGTTTCTTAATTGTTAATAATTTCACTTCATAGACTGTAACTGAATATCAAAAACAGCTATTAATTAATAAGTAATCAGTAAGAGTTGGGCTGGTTCTTCAGAACTTACTACGTATGTTTCCTCTCTCTTTGTTATTGAGACTCGTGTCTTTGGTTCATAACCTCGTTAGCTCACTCTTCTTTGTTAATAACTCGATAATATCATCAGCTATAAATATGTTGTTGATGCAGCCGTTAAATACAGGCCACACTTAACATACTAGATACTACGGGCCCGTACCTTACGGCAGATTTTTTCTGACGGGCACGGGTAGGTATTGGAGTTTTTTGCGCGGCCTACTCACACGGTTATCGGTCAGCGTTTTTTTCCGTGACATAGGTGCTTGAGTTCGTAATAGCGTCTAGACTGTTGGGGCACTACAGTTTTTGTATCGTTTGAGGGAGAGCATTGCGATTGTAGCTACAGTTTATTCAGTGTGTATTTCGCACACAGTTTCTCCCCAATCTTAACCTGGTAGCACACTAAAACGTCTATCGAGTGAATAAACTATTGGATCAAGCACCTGTCTCTGCATTTCTTCACATGTATTACCATTAACCGCACAGACACACGACACACAAAATAAATACAATCAACTCATTACATCAATCAGAGGACAGTGACCAAGTAAACACATTCAACCTCTGGTATCCTAAGCCAACGATACTTAGAGCATTAAACATAATCCATTCGAACATACTGCTATCGTGAGTGTCGAGCACAACAATCAACAACGGGTAAGCCGCGATCAAATGCGATCCGTCGTGTTACATGAGTATGTTCTTATACTGAATATGAGTCTCATCTG